>JADBJO010002200.1:187500-207500 GCA_016801955.1 Conus betulinus
TTTTAATAACTTCTGAGGTCAACTCGTTAATGAAAGAGAGAGAACAAAACAGGACTACATACATCCCCTTGTTTTTACACCTGAGGTACATTGAATATAATCAGTCATGTTACCCCCACACCGAACTTTAGCTTTTACACAGGAATACATGCTTATTATACACTTAAGCAGCTTACCCATGAACGCCAGCTTTTAACAGAATAGGCCAGAGAAGAGTTCTATTCACTGAATCGAATGCCTTTTCAAAGTCTTTAAAAGCTACATATAATTTACAATTGAAAGAAAACTGTTTTTGCACACAGGCCGTCAAAAGTAAATATGATCAACTGTTGAATAGTTGCGTTTAAATCCCTGCATGATATTCGCCAGTTATATATTATTATCTTCAATCCATCCCTGCAGCCTATGATTGATGATAGTACTGTACAATTTGCTGCTCGTGTCACTTAAAGAAATTCCTCTTTAATTGTTAGGATAATCCTAATCATTCATTCACCACTTTGGGCTTCACAAGGGGAGTATTGTGCATGTTAATGTCTGTACTGTTTTCATTGTTTGTTGCTGAGAAAGGCTTATTGCCGAAAATTTCTTGTCTTGTTTTTGTGTCGTGCATTGAAGTGCCTTACTTTACACTTTGTTTTTTGTGTGCTCTTTCTGCTGCTTTTTCGTCGTGTTTCGGTAACGCTGCAGTTTGTTTCATTTGCGTTTTCACGAGATTTGGTAGAAAGATGAACTGCTACCTAGCCGGTTTTAGAGAGGTTTTGTGGGAAATATGAAATACCACTGAACCGGTTTTAACGAGATTTGTCATAAAGATAAACTACTACTGAACCAGTTTTAACGATGATTTGTGGAAAAAAATAAAATACTGCTCAACCTGTTTCAACTAAACTTGATGGAAAGATAAGATGCCACTGTGCCAGTTTGACGAAAACTCACTGGAAAGATGAAATACCTCAGGACCGATTTTTCAGAAAACTTTAGTGAAAAAGAGAAAAAAAAAAAAACTACTGAACCCATTTTGACAAAGATTCGTGAAAAGATAACATACCACTGAAACAATTTTAACCAAACTTGGGTGAAAGAAAGAAAAGAAAAAAAAAAACCGTTTTAACTCTCTGCAGTTCTTTCCCTTGAATTTCAGTCACTGATGATCGACAGTTTTCTTCCGGAAATATGGTGTTTCAAAACACCATTTTTTGTTATCTGAAGCAATATATCACACACACAAAAAAAACCCGAAATAGACACATTCATCACAAATATTATTATTATTTTTAGAAATAATGTGCAGAATGTTACGAAAAATTATGAAAAATTCATGCAAAATGCAAAAATCACAAAAACTGTTGACAGTTAACAACATTTAGTAGAGGGATAGCATATTTCTGAGCCAGTATCAACGAAACGTCGCACAAAAATGAAATACTGCTGAACTGGTTCTTAAAGTACACAGTGGCAAAAGGAAATACTGTTGTTTGGGTTTTAACAAAACTCATTACAACACTGAAACAGCAAGGACATCTGCTCTCTCCGAAAGTCATTCTATTTACTTTTGACGTCATCTTGTATCATTTTTATCTGAATATATTTTTCCCCTATCCTTTCTGTGTTTTTTTTCCGGAAGATTCTCGCTTACGCAACTTTGATAAGCAACCAGTTGGACAAAACAAGAGAGTTCCCCCTTTCAATCAATGACTAAACTTTCGCATGATATACATAAAAAGTCATTCTACATTAGTTTTACAAAAAAAACGCACGGACATTTTTGTAAAATACTGTTTTTTAAATCCTCAAGTACGGAGCAAACTTTTCCTCTAAAGTTTAGCATCAACAGTGTCAAACTAAAACAGCACTTTTACACTGTTCCAGGTCCCTACAGCCTATTACTGTTTCCTTTCCCAGTTTTTAGCCTCAGCCAGCCCACAAAATATTTTCAATTTCCTAAACCTGTTGTCGACTTCCACATACACTCGCGCGCGCGCGCGCACACACACACTGTGTCTGTCCCCCTCTCTCAACAGAAAAAAAAGTAAACACAACACACCTCCGCTATATCAGAAGGAAGAGTTCCTGAAACAAAAGTGCAATGAACAGACTGTATTTGAATCACATCATTTCATTATCTACGGAATGTGAATGCCGATTATGCTTTCCTGTCTTTTCTTTTCTTTTCAGCATATCTCAACTGCAGGTTTTGCTGACCCTAGGACATGTAAGGCGTGACCTGTACTTTAAGTTCGATTCAGACACCCTTACGTGTCATTCGGACACTACTACCACCTGCACAACAACAAAAAAAGAAAACAGCAAGAAAAACGACAATGACAACAACAAAAACTAAGAGGATGTTTCTTCGCTTAAGCCTCCGTCTGCTAAGTCGTTGACACTTTGACCTCTGGTCCAAGTGCCCATCCTACAGATGATAAACCAGTCACCCTGTGGCATTTATTTACCATACGTGCGACATGCATGCTCTCTGCACACTCGCCATGACCCGGTGGGCTACAATATAACACTTTAAAATTATTCTTTTTTTTTCTCCATAGCTTGCAATCTATGTTTGTTCGTCAACATACTCTTTTTCACTAATAAATACATGAATCCATCAGGAACGTGGGCCCGTGTCCTGATAACTTAATGATTTGATAATTACCTTTCCGCCTGGGACGAATTGCATTAATGTGTTGCTATGGTAATAAAAACAGAATCTCTTCTTCGTTAAGTGGTCCCTTAAGTGCAATTAGTTTCCGCTCGCTGGCAGGACTGTTCATTCACATATCGCCTCATGCAGCTTTATCTTCATTTAGAAATTAATCAAGTCTTCACGCGCGCTCTCACCAATGTTTTTTTTTTTTTTTTTTTTTTTTTTCTTCCTTTTTTTTTTTACGCGTGTGTGTGTCGCATAATAAGAGTTTAGCTATGTGTGGGATGAAGTAAGGGGCTGGTGGCGTATGTGTGTGCATGTGTTTATGCGCGTATATATATATATATATATATATATATATATATATATATATATATATATATATATATATATTGTGTGTGTTAAAATAGTATGGTAAAAGGAAGTTTTAAAATCATCAACAGATCTGTTTCGAGCGCTGGCTCTCCTCAGGATGGTGTTGGGTCGCCTACTGCCGGTGTTATATGGCCTAATGTCACACTGTTTGCACGTGCGGATTGGCTGCACGTGTTGTTCGGTTTTTCAGGTTGTTTACAGTTCAGGGTGCGTTTGCTGACAACGATTTCCATTTGTGCCTGCAGTTGTTTACTATTTCTACTTAAGTATTTAGGGTTGCTAAGTATGGTTTGCATAGTATTAACCATTTTTCTGTTGAACATAGGTTGCATCTTTTTGAAATGTTATTGTATGGTGATGCCCTTTTTATGATTTTCCAGGATATGTTATAGTTTATTTTTTTGTCTTTAAGTCCAAATATATTTGCTCAGTTCTGTTTGGTTTTTGTATTTTACTTTGTTGAATGACTGTTTATGGTTTGCATATCTGGTTTTGAAGTGATTTTTCAGTGATCCCTATGTATGTTTTCTTTTTCATTTTCTGATGTCACAGTGGCTTGGTATACAGTGTTGTTATAGAGGCATTTGTTGCTTAAGGGACACTGTTCTTTTGTAGTACAATTGCAGGATTTCCTTTCTTCACCCTTCTTTGCTGTGTTGCTTTTCATTTTGTTGGATGAATCAATTATATTTTTAAGGTTAGGCATGCATGAATATGATAGTTTGATGGTGTTCTTGCTGAATATTTTGGACAATTTGTGTTCTTTTGGGAAGGATGCTGTCAGAATTTTAAAAAATTCTTTCCCTACGTTTTGTTTTTACTCGTCCATCATATGGAGGGTTGTACCATGTGATTTTCCTTTTCCTGCTTTTTTTGTTTTTGTTCATGTTGTTATCTGGGTTGTATTGTAGTTTGTAGCTGTAACCACTTTTTTGCAATGCCTCTTGGTATTCTGCTGCTGCTGCGTTGTTGAATACTCTTTCATTATGTGACAGGTTAGATAATCTCTTGTTTATGCCATTGGGTATGGTTTTTAGTATAGATGGTTGGTGGTTGCTGTTGATGTTTACATAAATGGGAGTGTCATTAGGTTTCTTGTATGGTTTATATATGTATTTTTGTTGAGGTCAAGTGTTATGTCTAAGTAGTTCACTACCTTTTTGTTTGCTTCGATGTGATTTTTAAGTTATATGTTTTGGAAAATTTTGCATAGTTCTTTTTTTCTTGTTTTCAATGGTTCTTGGATTGTTGTTTAGCGCGGCGAGGCCGTCGTCTCTGTATAGTCCGACTTGCTTTCCGAGTTGTTTTTGGATGTTGGATAGCATGAACAGTCCGACCAGTTCGCATGTTTCGGCACCGTCATACGATCCCATGTCACATCAAATGTTGAGTTTCTGTTCGTTTTCTTGATCCATGTTTCATTTCTGTTGTAGAGTAAAGTTTTTTCTTGGTGTGGAGAATGATGATTTCCATTTCTGACCCTGTTATGTCTGTGTGTTTATTAGCAAATTTCAGAGCTTTAGTGAGTAGCTCTTCATCTATGGACGGGTAGAAGTCTACTATGTCGAATGTGATGAATACTGTGTTCTTCTGTTTGTTAAGATTTTTGAACCATTGGATAACTTCATATGTGTTCTTCATAGGTTGTATTCCGTGTTTGATTTTATGTTTTTTATGGCTTTTTCTAGGATTTTCTTACTTATTTTGCCCAGTTCAGATTTAGATGGGTTTATTAGTCTACATGTTGGGTTGTTGTGGAAATTGGGTTTATGGTCTTTAAGAGTTATGAAGGCTTCTTTTGTTGCTGTTGTTTCTACCCTGTCACCTTGATCCATGTGGTGTATGAGTTCTTTTTCTTTTTTTCGGATGTTGTGTATGGTTTTATCAGCTTTTTTGTAGTTTTTCTGAATGTTTTTATCAAGAAGTTGTGAGTACTCGTTTGGTTCCATTTTGTAGTATCCATCTGAGAACAATTATTTTTTCAATCACAAGGTTTTCCTGACTATAACTGAATCAAGGCTCAAAACTGCAAACCATGAGAAAAAATCACATTCTACCTGACTGAGAACGGATAACTGCACGAAAGACCTGAAAATAGGGAACAAGAGGGGGGGGGGGGGGGGGGGGGGGGGGGGGGGGGGTGGGGGGGGGGGGGGGGGGGGGGGGGGGGGGGGGGGGGGGATCTCTCTGGGGGGGGTACTCCCTCTCTCCTCACTCTCTCTCTCTCTCTCTCTCTCCTCTCTCTCTCTCTCTCTCTCGGGAAAAATGGGGATTAGTACATCTCTTCTCTACCTCTATACGTCCCACCCTCCTCAAACCCCCACGTCCCTAGTCTCTCTCTCTCCTCTCGGGATACATCTCACACAACAATCTAAACACAATCGAAAACGCTACCATCCTCTGCCACGAGACCCAGAGTCACGCCACTGGAACCCCTGCCACCAGTCTCCGTAGTTCTCCTCTCTCTCTGTCTCTCTCTCTCTCTCTCTCTCTCTCTCTCTCTCTCTCTCTCTCTCTCTCTCCAAGGGGGGTGGGGGGGGTTGGGGGGGGGGGGGTGAACTGCACTCCTCTCTCCTCTATCTCTGTCCGTCTATATCTTCCCATCCACATAATCAAAACCAAACGCTACTAGTCCCCTGCCACGAGACCCAGAGTCACACCACTGGAACCCTTGCCACCAGTTCCGTCTCCCTCCCCTCCCCCCCCACCCCCCCCCCCCCCCCCCCCCCCACACACACACACACACACACCACCCCATCCCCACCCAGGGGTCTCGGGGTACACACATGGGCACTACTGCTCTGAACGGTATTATTAAGGTCTTACTCTGCTACCAAGCCTGTGTTGGGTTAGAAGTTCAATTCTGAGTTCAGGCCGTGGTGGGGATGGATGGTGTCCAGTTTCACAGTCCAGAAGTCTTCCCTCGTTTTTTCTGGCGTCATGGCTCCTTCCTTGGACAATGTCAATGATCTGGCATCACATGTGGGACACCGAGTGGCCTGCCTGATTGAAATGTCTCGTCACGTGAGACCCTGCATTGTTCATGATGTGACTGCGGTGAAGGGAGAACCTCATCTTGATGTTGTTGTTTTTTGGTTTCTCCCACATATTGACTATACTGGCATTTGGAGCAGAATAGCAGGTATATGACGTTTTTTTTGGTGTCACACGTCAGTCTCTGGCGCACTCAGTCTCTACACACACACACACACACACACACACACACACACACACACACATATGTATATATATATCTATTAAAATAGTTTTTTAAAACTATTTTTAAACAACTATTTTAACAGATGTTGCTCCCCAAGGGGTTGAGCACTTTGAAAATTTTATTGGGCGTTTTTAGTACTATTCTTGATATATATATATATATATATATATATATATATATATATATATATATATATATATATATGTGTGTGTGTGTGTGTGTGTGTGTGTGTGGTGTGTGTGTGTGTGTGTCGGTGTCGGTGGGTGTCGGTGTGTGTGTGTGTGTTTAGCTCTATATGTGTGTGTGTGCGTGTGCGTGCGTGCGTGGGTGTGTGTGTGTGTGTGTGTGTGTGTGTGTGTGTGTGTGTGTGTGTGTGTGTGTGAGAGACAGACAGACAGACAGAGAGAGAGAGAGAGAGGGAGAGAGAGAGAGAGAGAGAGAGAGAGAGAGAGAGAGAGTTTACTAATTGGCTTAAATCGGAGCTGCATATCTGGCCCCTGTCTAATAATCATCCCGAACCACACTCATATTTTAGCACGGGGAGCCTGACGCCCACCCCGGTTTTAAACAAACAGAAAAAAAAAAAAACAAAAAAAAAAACGAGCCAAGCACTGACAATGCTAATGGATGATAGTCATAATGAATGTACTGATACAGCTGATAACATTCACGTTGATTCTAACTTCTGACGCCAATGTAGGTATAGTATGACACATTCCTGGAATAAGTCAAGACACAGTGGGGCGGATTGCGACATCGGCTGAAACTGTCCAGCCCGCCCTGCCCCACCCCAGCTACTTTCATATTTTTAGAATCGATTCATCATCGAACCAGCTGACCATTCAATCAACGTCACGTAGCGTATTTGTATTCATTTTAGAATTTCCAATCAAAACCATCACAATCGACCGTCAAAAAAATGCCTAGGATCATCAATCCAACAAATGGAAACGGGATGGAAACATTCTTTCGCCTCAAAACCATGAGGGATGTTCCCTTCGGTGTTGAAACTCTTCGTGCCCTCCAGGCGTCAAACATGGCGTCTACCAAAGATAGGGTTATCCAAAAGCAAAGAATGGAACAAAAACGAAAGAATGAGCATACATTGTGCGCTTTTGTGGGCTGACCTAACCTACCCCACGGCCTACTCTGATGCACTATCGTCTGGCCAGTCCGCTTTTTTTTCATGTGTTCTTCTATTTATTTACCATTGACTCCTCTGTCTTTCGTCCTTATCTTAAGGGCTTCTTTTTTGTCTGTGTGTGTGGTTTTTTTTTTTAATTTTTTTCTTTCTTTCCCCCCCCCCCCCCTCTCTCTCTCTCTCTCTCTCTCTTTTACGTTTCATTTTAACACACACATTTGCAACATCAAACAATTTGATAGCTCCATTTTCCTCGGGAAGAAATTGCGTTTAAGCGTTGCTATGGTGACAAAAAAAGGAAATTGCCAGCTCTTCGGGAAGCGGTCCCTCACGTGCAAACTACCGCCATTCAGCCCGCAGGAATGTACGGTCACACACCGTCTCATTCAGCTTTAGCTCCCTTTAGAATTGATTAAATCTTCATGCGCGCCTTCGTGTTTGTGTTCTGTGTTGACATGAGTCTCTGTGTGTGTGTGTGTGTGTGGGGGGGGGGGGGGGGGGGGGGGGGGGGGGGGGGAGGCAGGTTGGGGAGCGGCTGGGTGTGTGTTGTGTGTGTGTGTGTGGGGGGGGGGGGGGGGGGGAGAGAGAGAGAGAGAGAGAGAGAGAGAGAGAGAGAGAGAGAGAGAGATGATGATGATGATGGTGATGATGATGACGACGACGACGACGACGATGATTATGACAATGACAAAATACAGTCTTCATGTCAAGGGGGCTATCATTAATGCAGCGTCAAGAATTCATGAAACGAAAAATGTATAATACATTACAAACACGATTCCCGGTATTGATCTATTTGGGAATAATAAAGTTAACGACAAACAAAAGATCACCAAACGTGGGGGCCTAAATGACCAGCTATGACATACGGAGAACCAAAGCACTGTCTCACAGGGAAACAGCAACCGACATTTTTTTTTCTCTCTGATATCATAACATTCAGCAATATATTTAGCAAAAACAGACGAAGAATATTTCCATCATCAGAAGATAATAGTTCAATCAAAGTATATGGTCTTTCTCGCATCAAATTAAATAGTTTTGATTTTTTCCTTTTATCTTCATATGCCTTACATTGAAATAAAAAGTGCTCTTCATCTTCCTTACTGTTATCTGGACACACACACACACATACATCATCAACATAAACTTCATTGCAGAACCATTTCTTATTTGCTTTAAAACCAAGGGTACATTTCCGGCTGAAGAATACTTTTAAAGGAATAAAACCATGAATACTTGTCATTTTCTTCCATTTTGAATGCCAATTCTGTTTGTAGCAGGCTATCAAACGATCCTTAAATTCTGACATAAATGAAGCCATCCAAACACAAATACACAAAAACAGCAATATACAATAATGTCAATACAGCAGAATAACGTACGCCGTAACCCCAGGCGTACAATTCATTATATATATATATATATATATATATTGAATTATAAACAAAGCTTGCTCTTATGTCTCAGATTGTAGAAATAGGGGAGGGGGGGGGGGGGGGGGTGATAAGCCTTTATATCTGCAGTGGTAGATGATTCTGCCTAACTGACAGTATGTGCTTGAATGGGTGAATGGGGAATAATAAATGCTTCTCAAAATGAACCTTCAGCAAGCTTAGAGTCTCCAAAGTGCTCGGTACTTATCCTTGGGATTTATTGTTTTATTGTAATTTAATCCCTTGCGGATTCATTCCAAGAACTGCACCTCAGCACTTTGTGTCTTAAGAGGTTATCTTTTTATATTTTCTACTTTTCACAAGAAAATGTAGCTTGTTTTGCTCTTTCATGATTTTCTTTGCTTCTTAGGTGGCACCTTTGGTTAGTTTTTGAAAACTCAACAAACATACTACGGTATTGCACACCAGCCTTTTTCTGGTATAGCATTCTTCTTAAAACCGAAAAAAGGCAAAAAGAGTCCAATTATCCCTCTTCGCGGTCCCTGAAGAGAGAAACAATCAAGTTTCAAAACATCAGTATCTGATCAGGAGTTATATGTGTTTCAAAACATCAGTATCTGATCAGAAGTTATATATTGTCTCCCTATTGGAGAAACATCAGTATCTGATCAGGAGTTATATGTTATCTCCCTGTTGGAGATGGTCTCCCGCTTTGGAGACTATAAGCTTTGTCAAGGTCAAGTGGATCTAGGAGTAAGGAAGAAGACGGAGTAAGTAGAGAAGTAAAGGCAAAGTAGATACCCAAAACTCCCGACACCAGGAAACGCAGGGGTACACTCAAAACAACCTTTATTTCCACAACAATAACATAAATTTCATATTCTCATTCACACAGATGTGGGACAAGAGAAACTGAAGAAGAAAAGAAGACAGACGAGGAGCAAGTTCTGAGAAGGTGGGAAATAGAGAAGAAGGATAGATACCTACCAGAAACTATTTATTTAAGGAGACAAAATAATCCTAATACTTCCCAACAGAACCCGAGTCACCCGCCTATTGTTTGCCCTAAATCCCACTAATCACTATGTCGCTTCAAGTAAAAGAAGAGGAAACAAGGAACACACCACCTATACACTAATTCACAGGGCAAAACAACACAATTCAATCCTTTTCACACGCTGTCATCCACGTTCCATTTATACAAAATAATGATCCAATCATACCGTCTTGGTTGGCACACAGCTGCTTCCACGTCCTCTACACTACATCTCAAAACTACTCAGCTCAGTCTGTCGAACGAAGTCCAGAAGAATCAACGTCTCGAAGTTGTCCTTGGAAGACTTTTCCACGCGTGACTGAGTCCGTCAGCTGTGTCGCCGGTACAGGTCCCCGCTGCTGGCTCAGCTGCAAGTCCCCAAGGTGGACCGAGCTAGCTCCCGACGGACCTCGACGAACATGTATTTGTAGAAGGCGCTGGGGAATGGAATGCGCCAGAACCAAAATACACCCGCCCTGCGGCGAAGGTTTGTCTTTCAAAGAAATTCTCCATATAAAACCTAAATGTGTAGGTGCAGTGACTAAAGACATTGAAGAAGGGGAGAAAGACATGGAAAACAGTGTGCGAACCATTTTATATATAGTATCACTTAATTTCTCTTTATGTTAAAATATAATTTGAAATCTACATTTTGATTTTAGAAAAAGATTTCCCCAGTTTTTTGTTTTTTTATGTGTGTGAAAATAGAAATTAACTCCCTTATATCTTCCAGTCCCCCCCCCCCCCCCCCCCCCCCCCCCCCCCCGGAACAGACAAACCCCCCCCCTCCCCCCCCCCCCCCCCCCCCCCCCCCCCCCCCCCCCCCCACCACACCCCCCCCCCCCCCCCCCCCCCCCCATGTTTGACACCCCCCCCCCCCCCCCCCCCCCCCCCCCCCCCACCCCCCCCCCCACCCCCCCCCCCCCCCCCCCCCCCCCCCCCCCCCCCCCCCCCCCCCCCCCCCCCCCATCCCCCCCCCCCCCCCCCCCCCCCCCCCCCCCACCCCCCCGCCCCCCCCCCCCCCCCCCCCCCCCCCCCCCAAATTAAAAAAAATTAAAAATAAAGAGCCCTCGTTCATCCTTTCATACGTCCATCCAATGTAAAAAAAAAATCAATCAAACATTAGGACAGACGGGACGAACAGGAACAGACAATACGAAAGGAGCGGGGCCAAGACGGCGGGCGTCGTGATGGGAGATCCCTGTTTCTGACTTAATATTAGTCGGATGAACCCGACTTTATTTACGTCCGCATCCATTCTCGCATGTCTGTATTCTAAATTACAGCCAATATTTTAAAATAATAATGCCAAATTCCAACCATTCAAGGCACCAACACAGTCAGAAAAGCAAGTGCCGGTTCTGGGCTGTCACGAAATCAACCATCCATATATCTCCCTTGAAACACGTTAAAAGCATGCAGCGCCCAAAACCATTCTAGCACAAAGACAACCCTATAGTCCTGGTACCACAAAAATAAACGGAATTTTACAGCCATTGAACGAGCTTCGAAAGCCCCCGAAATCACTCAGGAATTTGGTTTAAAGAGAAAACAGAGGTGATAGAATAAAAGTCGGAGTACATAAATCACAATCGGAAACACTCCGAAATGGACAGGAAAATATTCGAGAGCGCTTCGCACTGCATGGACACTCCTCGACTATGGCCACACCCTTTTACAAGCAGCAGGAATGGACAAATGGATTTTAAAAAAACAAAAAGCAAAACAAAACAAAACAAAATTTTCTTTCTTTTTTTTTCTCTTCTCTTTCACTTGCGAAAAAGCAGCCACCTGGGTGGTCTCACAATAACAAAAATACTTTCTCTTGTATATCAGAAATAATTCTTACCAGAACGGCGGGTCACACCTTACAAACCACTTTCTTTTTTGTATCCGAAGAAAAGGAAGTGCCGGCCAAGCCCCCAGTCTCGACGGAAGACGGGGCTCGACCAACCAGTCCCCACTGAAAAAGGAACTTCAGGTCCTGGACGACCCAATGGAGAGGTGGCAGTGGGTAGGGATAGAGATCCCCAACAGAAGACCAGCGGCTTTTCCTTCGGCCGAGCGACTTGGCCGGCTAGGTCCCCGCTGAGGCAACGGCAACGCTACGATGATGAATGTAGACAAGAGAGGCCCACTACCCCAAGGATGGGGATCCTTACCACTCGGCTGCCAGCGAATCGACAGTGCCTGGCCTAACCAAAACCCAAGATCGACCAACCCAAGATTGCACACAATCTGAATACAGTTACAGTCCCACCCAGGGATATCTCGAGAATGCCAACTTGCCAGAAAAACACCGGCCTAAAACTCTGGCCAGGTATCTAAACCGGGGGAAAAAAAAAAAAAAGAAAAGAAACCCACCCGCGCGTGTGACGCACATACACACATACATACGCGCACACACACACACGCACACACACCACACACACACACACACACACACACACACACGCACCGCACAGCCGCGCGGCAACGCACACTCACACGTCAGCATTTTTTTTTTTTTAATTGAAGGGGACAGTCAAGTCAGAGGATGCTGCAACCCCACGGACGACACGCTTGAGAGCATGACCTCTGTGTGCTCTAACATCCACACAAGCCAAAACTGACACATTGCCTGTCAGCAACAATCCCTTATGTTTTATTATATATATATATATATATATATATATATATATATATATATATATATATATATAATCATTTTCTTTTGGCCACGTCCGGCTCAACACGACAGTTCCCAGACGTCGCAAGTCTCTCGTGAAGAACGTTGTTTAGAGCAAGTCCTACCCTGGGACTCGCACAGTCAGGAGAAGCAGCTCGCAGAGTCCCCACAGAACCGAAGCGACGGCTCTGTCCACAACAGGAGCAAAGGCTCCAACACAACAAGAGCTGCGGCTCAAACACAAACAGCAAGTTGGTGACACCAAAAAAGCGACGGCCCTGGTACAACTGGCCCAACAGGTCACTGGTTCAAACACTTCAAGAGCGACAGCTCTGGCTCAGCGGCAGCAGCGGCGGCTCTGGCACAACTGGCACGTCGGGCCACTGTCGACTCCCACGTCGACCTCTCCACACCCCAGCAGGGTGGAGACAGGGGTAGATCTCGGTTATGCCCCAGACCCGGGGGCAGTGGCAAGTCGGGTCACTGTCGACTCCTACGTCGACCTCTCCACACCCCCCAGCACCGTGGAGAGGGGGGTAGACTCCGGCTAAACCCAGACCCTCTAGCAGTGGCAGCCAGTTCCCAGTCACACCAGGACAACGACTTTACCTGGGGGAACTGATAACTACCTTGATTATCTAGCCTACTACTCTAACATTATTAATCATATTCATAACCAACAGTTACTTTATATTTCACCAGAACCTGGTCCATAGCGAAATCTGCACAGTTTCATTACAATATCACAATAGAACATTCTCGTTTTCGAAATTGTGTCCTACACATTGGGGGGAAAAGATTTCCACACACAGACCTTTTCGAAATCATCTTTTACACATTGAGGGGAAAGGATTTCCACATAGACCTTTTTTACGATAAACCAAGAATATAATCATTGCCCAGCCGCCCTGGCGAAGTGGTTAGCGTCGCGGACTCCTGGCTGGAAGGTCGTGGGTTCGAATCCCATCAGAGTCATGCGGGTTTTTCTGCCCCGACCGGCTCCTACCCAGAGAGTCGAGTTTGCTGCAGGCTCAGCTGGGAAGACTGGGACCACTCAGTCGAGTTTCATCCACTTAATGGATGCGTTTCTGAGAGTGTTGCTCAGAATTTCTGACCAACACTGCAGGTGCCTGTATCTCTCGGGCCTGGTTGACGCCGGGATATTGAAGAAAAAAGAAACACCCGAAGGTGCTGGGGGGGAGGACCCAGAGAAGCACTGTCTTCACCTGCCTTTAGAGCAGTCCTGTACCACCCTTGGAGGCCTGCGCTATGTTGACGATGGGTCAACTGGGTCACTGGGAGGTTGCATCAAAATTTCCTGACCAACACTGCAGGTGCCTGTATCTCTTGGGGCCTGGTTGACGCCGGGAAATATTATGAAAAAGGAAGCGTAGAGTACAGCCCTGTCACGTAGACTCAGACCGAAACTTAATCATCCTCATTCTCATCGATCAGCAAAAAAAAAAAGTCTCAAATTCTGTGGCCCTTCATGCCCTGCACTCAGGATGACCTCAACTTCGATGTCCTGTCCACGTCTGAGGTCTTGGTTTGGGTTCCGTCGGAGAGAGTCACGGGCATCGGCGAGTCCATGGGGGCTGTCGCTGGACGGACGTGGTGGCGCCCTCCGGAGGGAGAGCTCACTCGCGCAGGCTCCGCGACTAAGCAATTATTGTCGTCAATAGGGGGCTTAGTAGGTGGTTGTCCTGCGTATGTTAGATCAGAACAGGCGCCACTGAACACCACCGAAGTGACTCGGCAGCAGTGCAGTGTCTCCTCCGGTGGGTTGCCTCTTGACTTGACATTGACTGCTCCCTGTGGATTGCCGGTGCCGGGGGCTGCGGCAGGGCCGACCGGGCTGTGGCTGTGGACGGGGTGTCGGAATGAGCGGCGTGGGTGCACTGCCTCTGAGGTGGCGCATAGGTTGGGACAGCAAAAAAAAAAAAAAAAAAAAAAAAAAATATATATATATATATATATATAATCATTGCATATGAGACATGATGTTCATGAAAATTATTCATTGGTAACAGTAACAACCTTAAATGCATATCAAGGAACGATTTCCGCACACACTCTTGTTTATCAACACATAGATATTCATTATTCACATCAAAGGATGTTTTTAAATACTTATCAACAGGGTTTCTGTTTAGCTCCCCCTACATCAAAATTCAGAAGAAATCTTCACACCATAAATACATGATAGTTTCCATCGCTCACTTCCTCTCTATTCATACTTTCTAAAATACTTTCGTTGGTGAACGCAACTGCAGGAAGCATCGAAAACACCCTGATGCCCTCTGCCTTTCCCCCGGCAAGCCAGGCCACAGATGACACGCGCAGACAGGATGCAGCAGGTGCTTGGCCAAAAGCTGCATGACCTGCAAGACTCCCCGACAGGAGGACAAACACCTTCCGGAGTGCTCGCACAGGAAAAAAACCTACAGAATAAACTCCAGCACCTCCTGTACCTCTCATCTAATGTCACATACCTCATGGATTGTGCCAAGTGCAATGAACAACTGTACGCTGGCGAGACGGGAAGGACATTTGAAGAGAGACTCGCGGGTCACCGCTATGGCATTCGGCATCCAGACAAATGCCAGACGATGGTCTCAAAAACATTTTAACCAAGAGGGACACAGTCTGGAACACGTACGACGCACGGTCATCGAACAGATTAAGTCCACAGACCCCGAGGTCAGAAAGGAAAGCGCAGAGGAAAGTTCTGGAGAAGAAGACTCCGCACTAAGTATCCAGAAGGGATGAACGTATTTGACTAGTGCGATGGTCATCCTACGAACTGTTCTATTATCGTCCCTCTCCCTATTCCTGCACTTGTCCACCCCAAACACGCTCACAATTTTCGCCCATCCCTCCTTCCCTCCACCCCCCCTCCCCCCCTCCTTCCACACCTCTCCCTCCTCCCTCCCTCCCTCCATCCCTCCTCTTCCTCCTCCTACTTCTCCCCCCCATCCCTCCCTCCCTCCATCCCTCCCCTCCACCCACCCCTCCCTCCCTCCCTCGATAATCTCTCCCTCCCTTTATCCCTCCCTCCCTCCCTCCCTCCCCTCCTCCGTCCATTCCTCCGTGCCTCCTCCCCTCTCTCCATCTCTCGCACCTCCATCATACACCCCCCCCCCCCCCTCTCCCTCCATCCCTACCTCTCTCCATCCCATACTCAGCCAGTCTTCTTATGTCATTATACGCGCCGTGACGTATTTAAAAACAAATCTCTCGACCTGTGACGTGTTTTATCTGTGACGTATTTCTGTCTTTAACGCGTACATGATGACATCTTTAGCAAATAAAATGTCAACTGATGAAGGGGCAGCACAGCCCCGAAAGCTCTGGCCATGAATTCATTTCCAAAACTGGTGTTTGTTCTTGTTATACTGATTTCACTTCCGGAGCTTACTATCATTTGTATCATTATCATACATTAGCGAAATAAACAAAAACTGTTTCGCATCATAACGCCATGAACTAGCTAAGCCACCTCCTTTTCCGATGACTCATCAACAACGTTTTTTTTCCTTTCTATCCATACTTTCTGAAAACAATTTCCTCCTATCACCCTATCAAATCACAAGATATAAAAACAAAACAAACAAACAAAAACAAACAAAAAAAAAAAACACACTTTTTTCTTAAATAAAGACGATGGAAATGACGGAAATGAAAACGAAAGAGTTGCTATCGAAAGGAATGAAAATGAAGGTGCAGGACGTTAAAGTGACAAAGAAGAAAAGCAATGATAGATATTCTTGGTGGAAAACTAGGTGAAGAAAATAAAGGCTAGGGCGGTAAACAGAAGATGAATTAAGTACGGGAGTAGAATTAATGCGCTATGAAAATAAAGACTATAGTACTCAAGGCAGTGAAATGAAGACAGCTGAATTTGAGTCATAAGAAAACACGACGAAAACGAAAACAATGATAAATTGAATGAAAAGATAATGATAACAACAACAACAACAACAATAGTAATAATAATAAATAATAACAAGTAGTAGTAGTAGTATAATGATAATAATGATGATGATGATGATGATGATGATGATGATAATAACGATGATGATGATGATGATGATGTCAAGAAAACAAAATGAAGACGACTAAACCACCAAGAATGGAAGAAAACCTAACGGCGATGATAGTGTGTGGTCAACACAAGAAAAGGAAAAAAAAAAGAAGCCAAAGAGACAACCCTTTGAATCCTAACAGTTATGGCTGACTATCTTCTAGCATTTATTGCAGCCGAGACTACGACGTCAAAATCTATTTCTTTCGTCCCTTTCGTGATAATAATCTTTATCATTGTCACGTTCATAACCATCACCCTCATAATCATCATCTTTATCATCATCACCTTCGTTATCAATAGATGAATTACTTTTAATTTTAGTATGACAGTTACCATTGTTGTCGCTGTCATCATCATCACCTTCATTCTCTTTAATGATATCATGATTACCATCATCCTTGTCACTCTCATCATTATCACTTGCATTGTCATCACCTACATTATCATCGTCTCCATTATCATCATGCATATTATCATCATCATTATCCTCACCTTCCTGACCATCTTCATGTCATCATCGTGGTTATCATGTTCATTATCATAGCCTTCATCATCTTCAGGTACATTTCAATCGTCTTCAGGTATAAATTCTATATTCATTATCTTTATGATCTTCATAGCTGCTGCCGTTGCGTTCATGGTCCTTGTCTTTATAGCGATCGCCTTTTCTGTCATAATCTTTATACATTGCTTCCATTATTATCAACTCCATTGTCATGGTCTTTATGACGACCACCTTCAGTTTCATTGCCTTTATTTTCATTTCCTTTTATCATTGTTATCTTTAGTTTCAACGTCTGCATTTTGCGAGTTGACTTCAACCCGGTAACAGCCCTTATATGGCCATTTGCGGTCAGCTGGGCTATAAGCAACATTACCGTATCTTAGAATTACTTACTAACGTCGACTTTATTATCATTACCTTCATGGGCACAGATCAATGTTTACATTAAGAGTATTATTGTTTGACAGTATGTACAAATAGAACGTTTCATTATTTTGTATAACTGTCCTTCCTACCATCTCGAATCTCAAAACGATTTGATGGGTAAAAAAAAAAAAAAAAAAAAAAAAAAAAAAAAAAAAAATCCCATGGCCTGTTGGACTTAAGAACAGTAAACCGTTAGATGTCCACAGTGCCACGGACATGGCACGACAGAACCTGTAGATCCCTATCGTTCAACCATCCTAGCCTTCCGTGACCTGAACCAAACACCCGTTTACTGATGAGAGGACAAAAACGGGGTTTAAGCCGCACAACATCCGGCTCCACGAGTGGTCGACTTTCACGACCGTCGACTGTGTAGGCAAACAAGCTAATCAGCTGGCTGTTGGCTCCACTTCTCCCATCTACTATTACCTTCATTAGCGATAATGGGCTTGTCGCCAGGGGGGGGGGGGGGGGGGGGGGGGGGGGGGGGGGAGATTTCATGTGCATCACCTGGTCTGCCGATCTCAACGGTATTACAACGCCCACGCTACTCATTGGATCTGCTAAGCGCCGTACGGGCAAACCTTTGCAGCGAGAGCGAGTGGCCTCTTACATCATTTCAGCCACAGACCGCATCAGTCTTTCCACACATTTTAACACGAACTTATCACGAGTATGGAGGTGGATGAAAAAAGCAAAACTTATGTCAACACGAGAGCAGAACATGAAGAGCCACACGGTTTCTTTTGGATCAAGAAAGACGAAGAATTTGAAGAGGATGCGAAACGTGCGTGGTTTCTCTAACATCCCCCCCCCCCCCCCCCCCCCCCCCCCCCACCACCCCCCTCCCCCCCCCCCCCCCCCACCCCTACCCCTTCCCATCCCTCTTTCCGTGATTTATTTTGACAGGGCTGGATTCTACGCTTCCTTCCTTAGTATACCGCAGTGTCGGCCTGATCCGGTGAAGACAGACACCTGCCAAGTTGTTTATGAAATTTGACATCACTCTTACAGAATTACCCACTTGAAGGGAAATCGACTTTAATTTTTCTGTCTTTTTTTTTTTTTTTTTTTTTTGTATGGTTCCAGTCTCGCCATTTAAATTTAAAGTACACTCGGCAACTCTGGCAAAGTGCTAACCAGGGCCCAAACGTTTCACATATATCTCTGATGGGCGGAATGCGAGCCCGAGGTCTACCGGGCCACAGATATGACAACACCACTGAGCCACAGTGGCTGGTGGCTTTTCGTCCCTTCCTTTGTATGTGAACCCCCAACTCTGAGTTGATGCTAAGCAGACCTGGAGGCCGTCGTTTTGAACTCCGCTTAGGAAATAATGTTTGTCTGTTGGTTTTTGTTTCTGTCAACAAGATTACAACTAAACGACCAGCCGCCGTTGCGAGTGGTTAGCGTTGCAGAGATCGTTGATTTGAATCCCATCGGAGCCAGCTATTTGCGGGATTTTTTCTGTCCCGATTGGCTTCTACCAAGCATACCAATGCCATCATCTTCATCATTCGTATCCTCATCGGTCTGCATACAATTGCCTTTGAATGTCTCAAGTTCCGTGGCCCTTCGTGCCCTGCTTTCGTGACAGCCTCAGTTTCGATGTTACCTCCAAGACTTTGCCCTTGTTGAGGTTCTGTTGAGCTCACTGGTTCCGGAACACATTTTACAGGAGCTGACCTTGGGCAGACGTGGCGGCGGCCTCCAGAGTGAGAGCTCACTTAAGCTGGCTCCTCCATTAGGCGCTTATTGTCGTCAGGGGCACAGTAGGTGGAGTACTGAGTGTGTTTGGACCGAAGTGATGCGGCATCAGTGCAGAGTCACCTCTGGTGGTTGCCTCAAGAACACTTGACATTGAACACTCCCTGTGGGTTGCCAGTGCCGGGGTTGTGGCGGGACAGGCCAGGCAGGGGATGTGGACGGGGAGCGGAATGAACGGCATGGATGCAATGCCACTGAAATGGCTCTGAAGATCAGACAGGGAGACACACACACACACACACACACACACACACACACACACACACACACACACACACACACACGCACGCACGCACACACACACACACACACACACACACACACACACACACACACACACACACAAACTGAGGAAACTTTGGAGGGCTCTGCAGTCTTGAAATATGGGCCGGAGCACTCGTGAGAACACCCCCGTAGAGGTTCTGTCGTGTCACATCCAGTGGCCCTCTCACAATGGCATCTGCCAGGGAGCAATTATGTCCCTTGACGTCCTAATGGAATGCCCTGTGCGTGCCTGCACCCTGCGTGAACACAGCCCGGCTTTCCAATGGTGTGCAGGATCGCTCCGAACTGATGTTTTCGGCAGTTGAGGACAGTATTTCTCTGGGTCCCACCCCAGCCTTCGGGTGTTTTTTTTTTTTTCTTTCTTTTTGTGAAAAAGCGCATGTGGTCCAAAAAAGAAGTCTTCAGATTCAGGTGCGGATTTGTGGTTTGGATCTGGATCAGTGCGT
>JADBJO010002200.1:222500-225000 GCA_016801955.1 Conus betulinus
AAAATAACACTGATGCTTAAACAAATTAATGAAGAAAGTCACATCAGCTTGCGGGATGTTATTCATATACGATGTCACTGAACATAAAGATTAAGTCCAGAATTTAAGAATGTCAAAGGGTATAGGTTTTACCATTCTCATTGCATGCCACTGAGGATGAAGACAATCATATCACAGTCGAGTTCTTGCAACAACAAAAAATAGATCCGAAATGTTATTTGATTGCTTTGACACGATAATGACTACTTTTCTTCTTCTAGCTGTTTTTTTTTTTTTTTTTTTTTTTTTTTTTTTTTTTCGCATTTTAGCTCCCCCTTTTTTCAACCTACTTTTCTTCTCCTAGCTGTAACCTGCTGTCAACTGCTTTTATCCTTGCTGTAAATATTCTTGTCTCTTCCAGAAGTCATTTTGCTTTTTCTTCTTGTCCTTGCTGTCTACTTACCACACAAACCAACCAAACGTGGAGAGTAAAAACAGAACCGTGGTGAACATCGTGATGAAACCATAATCCAGCCATACAAGGGGAAGATGGCAAGAAAATGTAGGCAAGCATCCAGTTTACTTTTTTACTATAAAGAGCAGCAAGAAGAACAAACCATAAACTGCGTTCTTACATTTCCCCTCATTTTGGCTGTCTCATTGTATGTACTATTCACTGTGACATTACCCATCCTGACTCACACAGCCACACCCAAACTGTTCTTGTCCAGTCTCTGTCTCAGCAGTTTTCTCGCAATGTGTCACGCGATGTGTAACTAATGGAACGACACGCTGCAACAATTTGCCTGTTTCTGACCAACCGTCATTCGATTACAGAAAATCAACAAAAAACAATGCCCCGGGTGGGGGGTTGCGTCTGAATCAAATCAGGATCAAACGGTTCAGCTCTGATCCCGAACGTTAAAAGCAATATCACACGAGGCGTTACTAATGGAACGAAAAAAAAAAAACCTGCCGTAACAACCCTCTTTCCCTTCAGGAATCGCCAGCAAAGGTAAAGACTGGAGGGCAATTAGTGTGTGTTTTGTGTTGCGACACCTTTAATTAATCAAACTAGGACCGCACGCCTCTTGCTATCCCCCTAACCCCCCCCCCCCCACCCCCCCCCCCCCCCCACACACACACACACACACACACACTTACTCTGTAACCTCCCACTCCCCCCCACATGATATATTGACCAGTAACTGCTGAATGATGTCATGGTGACGTCATTTTTTTTTTTTTTTTCAAAGCATCGTCTTCCATGCCCACATAAAATGCAAAATGCTAACTTTCGAGCCATCTCTCTCTCTCTCTCTCTCTCTCTCTCTCTCTCTCACACACACACACACACACTGCACACACACACACACACACACACACACACACACACACACACACACACACACACTTGTGTGTGTGTGGTGTGTATGTGTGTGTGTCCGGTATGTGAAAACTGTGTGTGTGTGTTCTCGGTATATCTCTCTCTCTCTCTCTCTCTCTCTCTCTCTCTCTCTCAGTGATATTTCTTTATCTTCTTTTTTTTTCTCACACTGTTCAAACTGTCCCGTTGGATGAAAGAAGTAATGCTGTTCCGTCCTCAGAATACGCCTCTCTGTCCCTGGCCAATGTTCTTCAACCAAACGTTTTTGAAATTATAAAGGAGTCTGCCAAGCAGTTTTCCTGTTTTATTTCTCTTTTACAGATCTCTCTCTCTCTCTCTCTCTCTCTCTCTCTCTCTCTCTCTCTCTCTCTCTCTCTCTCTATATATAATATATATATATATATATATATATTATATATATATATATACTATCTATCTATCTATAACTTTCGAGCGATCGATATATCGATCGATCGATCTCTCTTTTACATCTATTACAATACAATACAATACAATACAATACAATACAAATACAATGCTAGATAATGCAAAAACTGTGCTATGCTATACTGTATTATGCTGTTCGATACAATGCGACTCTACCCCCACTCTACTCTACGCCACTCTACTCTACTCTACCCCACCCTTCCCCACTCTGCTGTACTCTACTCTCTGCTGTACTCACTCTGCTGTACTACTCTACTCTACTCTACTCTACCCCACTACTCTACCCCCCTGTACTCTACCCCACTCTACCCCCTCTACTCTACCCCACTCTACTCTACCCCACCTACTGTACTCTACTCTACCCTACTCTACCCACCCTACAGCACTCTACTCTTCCCCACCCCACTCTACTCTACTCTACTGCACTCTACTCTACCTACTCTACTCTACCCTACTCTTCCCTACTCTACTCTACCCCACCCTACTCTACTCTACTCTACTCTACCCCACCCTACTCTACCCCCCCACTCTACTCTACTACTACTCTACTCCACCCTACTCTACTCTACCTACCCCACCCTACTCTACCCCACTCTACCCTACTCTACCCCACCCTACTCTACCCCACCCTACCCACTCTATCCCACCTACTCTACCCCACTCTACCCCACTCTACTCTACTCTACC
>JADBJO010002200.1:247500-255000 GCA_016801955.1 Conus betulinus
AGTTGGTGGAGCTGGTCAGCTGACAGGTGTGAAGAGGCCTCCAGTCTGGCCCGAAGATCAGACTGGAAGGTGACGGTGTTGACAGCAGCGATCTTTCTGGCCTCCACGTACACAGGAAGGCGTGAAGGACGTGAGAGGCGGAGCTGGGCAACAACACAGTAGTGGTCGGAGAAGTCCAGAGTGAAATCTGGGGCTGTGGAATGCAGCACGTTGTCGTCACGCCGGCTGATGACAAGGTCAAGGGTGTGGCCTTTCTGGTGAGTCGGGAAGGTGACAGCAGCCTGGTGCAGACCGAAATCGTCCAGCAGACCGGCGAATCGAAGCTCGAGGGAGTCAGTGGGGACGTTGACGTGAACATTGAAGTCACCAACGATGACAGGACAGCCACCGATTGCATTGCAGTGTTCCAGGAAGGACGGGAACTCCTCAATGAAAAGAGCATCAGAGAGTTTGTTCTCTTGGTTGGGGGAAGGACGGTAGATGCAGAAAAGCTGAAGACAGTGCTGACGTAGGGTGACAGACAGAAAGATGGGCAAGTTCAAAGGAGGAATGCTGGAACGGGAAGGTGGTGATGGAGGTGAGGTGGGGACACAGAGAGTGACGCACGACGAAAGCGATGCCTCCGCCGCGGGAGGAACGAGGACAGGAGATAGTTCTATAGCCAGGAGGAGCAAGGTCGACACGCATTTAGCCTCGTCCCCAGCTGGGAGTAACCAAGACTCCGTGACACAAAAAAAAATTGTCAACACTTTTTTCAGTAATAAAGTGGTTGATCGCGGGACGTTTTCGAGAGCAGCCGCCGGAACGCAGGTTTGAGCTGTGCGATTTTGAAGTTAAGCCGGACTGACACTGATTAGGCAGCACAAGTGGCACTGAAATTAGATTAGACTTTTTAGATTTTTTTTGAGACGTTCTGTTGGCATCTGCCCGCTCCCCCCCCTACCCCCCCCCCTACCCCCCACCCCTACCCCCCACCCCCATCTCCCCTGCGATGCTGGCGCCCCCACCCACCCACCTTCCCCCCCCTCACAACCCTACACCACCCTGATCTTCTTCCCAATCCCACAAGCCACTGCCATTTCCTTTTTGTATGTTTATATCTTGTAATATTTTCAATTGCCATCAGAACCAGCTGATTTACGAGATTATTAAGTGGGGTATGAAAAGAGGCATAGTAATCATATTCGGTCAAGTTATGCTGATTTTTGCCAGATTGACGTTTGCTTGAAACTCAGCATATGGCTCTCAGGGAAAGCAGACGGTTCTGTTGTGCCCAGAGGATCTTAAAGGTACTGCTGCCCAGTTGACCGACAGCTCACAGAACATAAAATGAAAACACAATGGAGATGGGCCTTCCTACTGTAATATGCGCGCTGAAATGAAAATCAAGAATGTTATCAACTGCTTGACCAAAAAATGTCAAGCTGTCAGTCAGATCTAAATCAAATGGAGAAAAAAGGAACACACAAAGATCAGGGTTTCAATCACATTAAGTCAATTGTGAGTGTTTTACCTTCTTCTTCTTCTTCTTCTTCTTCTCTCTTATTTATTATTATTATTAATGAAGAAGAATTGTTTTTAATATGCTGGAGTGGAGTCGACGTTCCCCTCACAGCAAATGGACCAAGACAGAGAGAGAGAGAGAGAGAGAGAGAGAGAGAGAGAGAGAGAGAGAGAGAGAGAGAGAGAGAGAGGAGAATCATTAAAAATGGAAAATTACAAAAAATAAGGTGTGAAATAAAACCTGGAGAAGGGACAGTAATCTAGGGCTCGATCTGATTTGTTGTTGTTTTTTTTTTTGTTTTTTTGTTGTAATCTGTAAAAACATCTCTTCGATGTTTATGATTCGGGAAATTCCCCCCCCCTCCCCCCTCTCTCTCTCTCTCTCTCTCTCTCTCTCTCTCTCTCTCTCTCTGTCTCTCTGTCTCTGTGTCTCTCTGTGTCTCTCTGTGTGTGTGTGTGTGTGTGTGTGTGTGTGTGTGTGTGTGTGTGTTCGCAACATGAAAACCTCAAAACTACTCTTTGTCATCTCACGTTGATGATGAACACACATACGTATACCCAGCATACACACATCACACGTTGAGGATGAACACACATACGTATACCCAGCATACACACAATACCAATATGATGAACACACATACGTTTTTTTTTTTTTTTACTTGTTTGTCTTGGAATTGGTATAAAAGAAGTGATCATAAAATGTCGAAACGTCCATTGTCGCTTTTATTCCCATCCCACCCCCTACTTCCCTCTCTCCTGCTATGCCCCACATCCATAAGGCTGATTGCACAATGTTTCGTCACTGTTTGTTTGCTGTTAGTGTCTCCATCAAGGGAGATTTGTTTGCACCCACCTCTGTTTGTTTGGTTGGTTGGTTGGTTTTGTGTTGTTTTTGTTTTGTTTTGTTTTGTTTGTGGGTCTCCGGCTTCCAATTTTTCCCCACATTCTTTTTCTTTTTCTCGTTTTCTTTTTTTTTTTTTTTAAATCAGTGTGGCCTCCATCCTCATATTTTCCCCCACTTTGTTTTGACTGTACCTCTTTCCTTCAACAAACTCTCACATATCCTGCACAATCTGTTGGTTCATTTTACCGATGGACAATCTCTTGCTGATCTTAATGGTTTTGCGACTGAAGCTTATTCGTCTGAGTTTGTTGGGGTTCTGATGTTTGGTGTGGTGACACGTTCGTTCTGTTTCATTTTACACTGACGCCCAAAGGAAAACAAGGAAGGGAAGGAAAAAATAAAGACCACAGTACTAGTCAATTACACAGAGTGTATTTGTGTGCGTTTTTCGGTGTGCGTGTGTACTTGTGCAGGCGTGCATGTATGTGAGTGTGTGTGTTTTATATATAAATATATATATATATATATATATATATATATATATATATAATATATATATATATATATGTGTGTGTGTGTGTGTGTGTGTGGTGTGTGTGTGTGTTGTGTGTGTGTGTGTGTGTGTGTGTGTGTGTGTTTTGAGAGAGAGAGAGAGAGATAGAGAGAGAGAGGAGAAAGAGAAGGATAGACACATAAACAGAGAGAGAGAGAGAGAGAGAGGATAAAGAGGGGGGGGGGGGGGGGGGGGGGGGAGAGGCAGACAGTGAAAAGGACCGGCCAACTGACTAACACACACGCACACGGACACACACACACACACACACACACACACACACACACACACACACACACACCACACACACACACACCACACACACACACACACAACACACACACACACACACACACACACACACCACACACACACACACACACACACGCACACACACACACGCACACACAACACACACACACACACACACACACACACACACCACACACACACTCACAGAGAGAGAGAGAGGAGAGAGAGAGAGAGAGAGAGAGAGAGAGAGAGAGAGAGAGAGAGAGAGCTCTGTTGGTGTTTGGCTGTCTTTCAGCAGCTAGATTTACGCTTTGAAAAAGATCGGTTTCAGGGAACCTTGGTGGAGAGATTTCGTATGGGTCCAGAAAGGTTCATTACATTTGCTGTGGATCCGTGGTACGTGACTCAGAATCCGATCAACTGTGGCGAAGGTCTGCGTTCTCCCTAGTGACCTTGTGTACGGATTTGTTCCACTGCAGTGTCTGGATTGACGGCTATTGTTTGTTTTGTTTTTTTTCTTTTGGGAACGAACTTAGACTTTTCCACTCTGCAAAGTGTTTAACACTGCCATACCCTCATAGCCTTGGCTTGGCCTGTGGGCTTGTGATTTTTACAAAAATGGAGCCCTCACTGCAGCTTTCTTACAGAGAATTATAACTGACATTATGCGTTACTGTAACGAGACAAATCTCCCGGATGTAAACTTGTTCTGTAATCCCTTCCATTCAAGACAATAAAGAGCTTTCAGACAGCACAGGTCTGTGTATCCCATCAGAAGGTGTGTTTTCGAACATAGCAGACTGTCCCAAATTATTCGTTCGGGGGAGGGGGGATGGGGGGGGGCGGGGGTGGGAGCGGGAGAGAGGAGGAGAGAGAGAGAGAGGAGGGAGAGAGAGAGTTCTGAGAGAGAGAGAGAGAGCGAGAGAGAGAGAGAGAGAGAGAGAGAGAGAGAGAGAGAGAGAGAGAAGGATGAAAGTGTGTAAATCATCTGATATAAAACTTTTTACAATGTCAAAGGCTGCCACGCATTAAGTGAAGCGTGTCTGATATTTACGTCGATAAATTACGAAACCGCAACACGAAAACACACACCACACACACAACACACACACACACACACACACACACACACACACACACACACTCACTCGCGCGCGCGCCGCGCACACACACAACACACACACCACACACACACACACACACACACACACACACACACACACACTCACATACACACACACACGTGCACCACACACACACACACACACACACACACACCACACACATACATACATACATACATACATACATACATACACGTACGCACGCACGCACAGCACACACACACACACACACACACACACACCACACACACACACACACACACACACACACACACACGCACACACGTAACGCACGCACACACGCACGCGACGAAACTACACGCACACACACACACACGCGCGTGCGCGCGCGCACTACACCACACCACACCAAACCAGAGAGAGAGAGTTTTGGTCCTCTGAGAGAGAGAGAGAGGAGAGAGAGAGGGAGAGAGAGAGAGAGAGAGAGAGAGAGAGAGAGAGAGAGAGAGAGGAGAGAGAGAGGGGAGAGAGAGAGAGAGAGATTTTCAGTCCACTGAATCGATATCAAATTTCTTGGTACTGTCTCAAGACACGCGACGGCAGACACGATTGTTCAGAGGAACCTTGCTCTCACTCCCCATACAGCCCCTCGTTTTACCTCAAAGCTGGAGAGGGGCAGCCCGAACAACGGGAATCCACTGATAGAGAACGAAACGGAGTCATCCATCAGCGCGTCTGTCGTAGTTAATGCACTCTGTATCAGGCGCAAAATAGGACGAAGCACGTGAAGCCAATCTTTCAGCTTACAGAGACTTATCAGTAAGCTGTGCAGATGTCCCCAAAGAATACTGTTGGTTTCAGTTTCCCATTCAGTGACACACAGAGAGAGGGGGGGGTGGGGGAGGGAGGAGAGGAGAGAGAGAGAGAGAGAGAGAGAGAGAGAGGAGAGAGAGAGCGAGAGAGAGAGAGACAGAGAGAGGGACAGAGAGAGAGAGAGAGAGAGAGAGAGAGAGAGAGAGAGAGAGAGAGAGAGAGGGACAGAGAGAGAGAGAAAGGATGGGGAAGAGAGAGGAGAGATCAGGGAGACAGACAGACAAGGGACATAATCAGCCTGTAAGCTTACATTACCCTTTTTGAAGAACATCTTAGCCAGCAGCAGGCTGCCGAAACTGGCTGTCAGGACACACTCCCGCTTGCCTGAAGAAGTTTATTGCCAATACAGACCCCTGTGAACGATTGCAAAGTGAGGCGACTGCAGGCGGAAATCTAAACAAGTTTGAAAAGTTATCGATAAATCACCGAAAAAAACAAAACAAAACACAAAACAAACAAACAAAAAAAAAACCTAGACAAAAGAATCCCAAGACAAAACACACGCGTTTCGACCTTTAAGGTCTTCTTCCGGCAAGATAAACAACACTCAGGTCAACAAAAATGAACGAGCGATCGACCTTCATCTACTTCGGCGCAAGATAGACGTTGACCCGAAACGCCTGTCTTGCCCCGAAATAAACGATCAATCCCTCCTGCCACTAGGACAGAAGAGCATGCTTGTGACAGACCTTAGTGGACTACCTGCTTTGAAGAGAACAGACCAGACCCCCCGTGATAAAACAATGTCAAAGGATTGTTGTCAAATCAAAGAGAAAAAAAAAGTAGGTATTCCTGATTTCATTTACAGCACTTTTCGTGGACCTGTTTGACTGAAAATATCATGTTTCTCGCTCCTCAATTACCTTTTTCTCTAAACTCTGAAACGTTTTTAAAGATATATTGCTTAACTTTGTTGTTTACCATTCAGGTACAGATTTTTTTTTGTTATTGTATAACTTCCTGACCACAACATTTTTTCTTCTTTCAGTGAAATTCTGGTTCCCTTTCTGGGGAGAGCGTGTCACCATAGCACGGTGCTGTTTATCTTTTCTGTTTATGTATCTTTATGTGCCTAGCATTAGAGGCGCCCTGTAGTCAAATGTTTATAGCCTTTGCCTGTGTGGTACTAAAGGTCGTGGGTCTGAACCATAAGTAGGACCGGATTTTCTTGGCTTGAGAGCCCTCTCTGTCCACCAACCAGTAAGATGGATACCTAATTCAGTTCGGGGAAGATTAAAGTCGGCAGAAGGAGAGGGATGAGTTACACCCTCCGTCATGTCGTGTTACAGGCATGTCGAACCTATGACAGGCTATGGAATCTTCAGCTCGTAGCTTTTCAGCATCGGAGAAATTCAGACAATGTTGCCCAGGGTAGTTGTTTACGGCAGTATGTTATTTCACATCTCTCTCTCTCTCTCTCTCTCTCTCTCTCTCTCTCTCTCTCTCTCTCTCTCTCTATCTATCTATCTATCTATCTATCTATCCCTCTCTGCCTGTCTTTCTGTCTGTCTGTTACCCCTCCTCTCTCTCTCTCTCTCTCTCTCTCTCTCTCTCTCTCTCTTTCTCTCTCTCTCTGTCTCTGTCTCTCTCTGTCTCTCTCTGTCTCTCTCTGTCTCTGTCTCTGTCTCTCTCTCTCTCTCTCTATCTCTCTCTCTTTCTCTCTCTCTCTGTCTCTGTCTCTCTCTGTCTCTCTCTGTCTCTGTCTCTGTCTGTCTGTCTGTCTCTGTCTCTGTCTCTGTCTCTCTCTCTCTCTCTTAATTAATCAATACCATATGTCAGCAAAAATATAGCAGAATGATGTATTGCTTTGGATTCCTTGCGTTTTTACCTCATTGGTAGGGCACAAGGATTTGGAGTTAAAAGACTAGCAGACAACAAGAAATGAAGGGTCACGTGGATCGTGCTGGCATAAAGAAAAAAAGAAACGGACATGAGACCCGCCTCAGAGTCAGGTATGGTATGGGTCAAGGGCTGGACTGTGCGATTAAAATATGTTTTGGCACTGGCTGATCTTCTGACGAAAGCTAGGTGCAGCTTTGAGTGTAAACAGAGAATATATAGCTTTTGGGGGCCTAAACTGTAACCGTGGACTCAGACATGTGAAGTCTGCTCCATCCCATCACAAAGACGCTGCAGTCTCTTCACTGACGATCTCCGTTCTGAAGTACTAGTAGTCAAGGGAACAGAGGAGTTAATGTCCAAAATGAATAGTCTTTTCTTTTGTTGTCTTCTTTTCTGTTCTGTATCTCAGCACCCTCTCATTCACATCACCTCCTATGCTGCTCACTATGAATTGCACTCTGCCCCCCTCCCCCCTCCCCCCTCCGCGCCCGCCCCCACCCCCCACCCCATCCCCCGACTTCCTCCCAATCCACCACCTTCTGATC
>JADBJO010002200.1:260000-262500 GCA_016801955.1 Conus betulinus
ATTTCCACCGCACGCAAAAAAAACCTTTTCTTCCCTCTCATGAGACTTTCATATCCCGTGTGTTGTCTGCCGATTTTTCTCCTAGCTGTGAACCTATTTTTCTCGCTCTAGCGGACGATTCGACAGTCTTGGAGTTACGTAACTTCAGGCACAGTATCATTGAAAGGAGCGCCTTGAAACACCCATTCCCTCCCCTTGAGCAGTACTTATTCACTTGAATGCTCTTCAGCAGGTGCGTATTCACGTGAATGCACTTGAGCAGGTAGTTTTCTCACGTATATGCTCTCAGGCAGGTACTTATTCACTTGAATGCTCTTGAACATGTACTTATTCACTTGAATGCTCTTGAGCAGGTACTTATTCACGTGAATGCTCTCGAGCAGGTACTTATTCACTTGAATGCTTCCAATGCCAGCAGACGTTTCCTAAAATATAGAAATAGGATATCACTGGCAATGGGGAGCATCTCTTCAGCCTGTCGTAAACCTAAAGGGCATGCAGGAGACCTCTGAGAAGGTCAATGGTTCTGTTAACTTCAATGAAATCCTGATTAAGATCCCATTCCCTCCAGGCCATACGTTCATCAGTCCTTGATCCAGGGCCCTCCTCAAACTGGATGGACTCATCTAGGGGCAACGTTACAGCTTTCCACAGGTTTGAACAAACTCGGTTAGGTGGTGTTTGCATAACCTGGCTGACAGAGAGACAAATAACCAGCCAACCAAACCAAAAAACGCGCGAGTGCCTACGTAACCTTACGGAAATTATGAGAAAAAGCGATTACGTCAGATTTGAGAAAGACGAAAAGAGATATGTGGGCCAGATTCCATTCTGTTTGGTATGAACAACAACAACAATAACAACAACAATGATGATAATAAAAGTGACAACAGCATGTGCAACAAACAATAACAACACCAGGAACGACAAGAACAACGACAATAACAACAATGAATAAGAACATGATCAACACCAACACAACAAACAAGAACAACATCATCAACAACAACGACAACAACACCAACCACATCAACACCAACAAACAATAACAACATTTAGAACGACAACCATAACCACAACAACAGTAACATCAAGAGCAACAACTACAACAACACAAAACTGGTTTTCTCGCAATTGTCCCTTTGCTCTTGTAGTGTCATCTTCCGAGCGTCTCTCTGCGGCATCATTCCCATGTCGCTGGCCCTGACTCTCTATGCACAGACACACTAAGCCTGACCCTGTCCAGTCCCCAGCCCTGGCAGTTTTCTGGCCGAACCTCATGCGTCACTAATGGAATGACTCGCTGCACTGACTTCCTCCCATTGCCAACAGGAGTCGTGCGATCACGCAAACCCGACACCAATTATAGTCTGGTTTAGGGCTACCTCTAAACCAAATCAGGATCAACGGCTCGGATCTGATTCGGAAAGTTGCTTAATACCATCTCGTGTGGCGATACTAATGGAATGTAAAGCGGCTTTAACAAGTTTCTGTTATCGAGGGGATTCACAAGAAACAATGAAGAATTGACAGCAGTCTTTGCGCTTTGCGTTGTAACATCTTCTAATAAAATCAGACATCCCTCCCCCCTCCCTCCCCGACGCTTTCACCCCTTTCTGACATAATGTTTTAAATGGTCATTTTGGAATGGTGTCAATGTTGACCTTTTAAAAAGCTTTAATGATAATTTTTCATCCACACACACACACACACACACACACACACACACACACACACACCACACACACACACACCACACATCTACACACACACACACACACACACACACACACACACACACACACACACACACACACACACACACACACACACACGCAAACACACACTCACTCACACACACACACACACACACACACACACACACACACATACACACACACACACACACACACACACACACACACACACACACACATTCAGTCTGCTGCTGTGCTACATGAATGTGAAAAGTACGACTCCTGTCGGCACGAAATTGAAAACGATGCCATACACCCAATTCTCTCTTCTCTCTCTGTCTCTGTCTGTCTCTCTGTCTGTCTCTCTCTCTCTCTCTCTCTCTCTCTCACACACACACACACACACACACACACACACACACACACACACACACACACACACACACGCTAGCTCTCTCTTATTCCCCTTTTCCTCTGTACTTCTACATTTACCGTATCTGTGAAACCAAACCATTTTCTGCTATTTCCATTATATGAATGGCACCTCCAGATGGCATAGATCGATGCATTCTTCATTGAAAAATTCACATTTTTTGTTCACACATGTAGGCTACTCTCTCTCTCTCTCTCTCTCTCTCTCTCTCTCTCTCTCTCTCACACACACACACACACACCACACACACACACACACACACACACACACACTGCGAACGAACAACAAAACAAAAAACAAGACAAAAAAAAAAAAAGAACAAATAAAAAAGAAAAAAACAACAGATTTTACGAATAATCACAAAAGCACC
>JADBJO010002200.1:270000-277500 GCA_016801955.1 Conus betulinus
TCGTTATGTCAAAGGTCCAATACGTACCAGGTACAATATGTCAAAAGTTCGTTACCTGTCAGGTTCCATACGTCAAAGGTCCAACACGTACCAGGTTCAATATGTCAAAGGTTCGTTACGTGTCAGGTCCAATACGTTAAAAGTCCAGCACGTACCAGGTTCAATATGTCAAAGGTTCGCTACGTGTCAGATTCGATACGTCAAAGTGATACGTTTTGAGACAGGGCACCCATTTACTTGTCCATTATATTTACAGCGATGTGATACGACTTGAGTCTACTGTTTGGTCTACTCTTCACAGTTTCAGCATTCTGTGGTTGGGGTTAGAAACCACAACACTGAGTCAACCGCGTTACAATGGGTCAGTAGCATCACCAGGAAAAACGTCATAATAATACACTTATGACTGGTATTACATTCTATCATCATCATATACCATCCCCCAACTCCCCACCCTATCCCCCATCCCCCCACACACACACACCCACACACACACACACCACACCACACACAGAGGTACGCACACACGCACGCACACACACACACACACACACACACACACACACACACACACACACACGTGCATACACAAAGACCCACACACAAATTCACGCACACAACTGTTCATAGAATCTTCACAGGTGTCAGGCTGACACATGCAGGGACGTACACCAACACAGGTGGTGTTCGGAAATCTGCAAGGGAGGAAATCGGCAAGGGAGGATTTCCGTGTTAAACCTCGCGTTCAACGAGAGTGGCCCTTCGTCTTCATAGGACAAATGAGACCGGTGGGCACGCCCAAAGCCGTTTAGTCCCGTCAGTCAGCTGAGGAGTTCAGAGAGAGAGAGAATGGACCCTGAACATGGGCGCGATATGGAATACAGCCAACATTCCGATCATGATCCTGGCTTGTTGCGCTTCAAATGCAAAATTTGATTCTCTAGATCTATTTGCTTGGCTCATAAAGTGAGAGAACTGAAAATTCTATGTGTAATGAAATGTAACGTCTTGATATTCACCTGGTTTTCTTTTCTGGAACAGATTATTTTCCCCCAACCAGTCAGCTGAACAGTTGAATCAGAAAGAGAAAATGCCAATTATATAGGTGTATGAAACGGTGCGCTTGTCATGCACACCGTGTTGCCGGTCGAAATCGCTTATTATCATCTATCGATTTAGATCTACGTCTTTTGAAGCGACGTTTGTTTATCAAACGATGTATGCTCAAATTCTGTAACGATCCTGATCCCTAACCTGAGAAGGAATAACTCTATCTGCAATTGGAAAACAGGCCCTGACTATCCCTGTTTGTTTTTTTTCCGGGGCCCGTCTATTAAGATAGATACAAGATTGCGCGGCAGAAAACATGTACAGGAGAGAGAGAGAGAGAGAGAGAGAGAGAGAGAGAGAGAGAGAGAGAGAAATGTTTTCTGATACATTTTGGTAAACTTTGTTTCAACCTAAAAAGTAAGTGTACACAGCATTAACTTTTTTTTTCTAAAGAATTTGTCTGTGCGGGAGTTTTGTTTCATTGGAACCTTACTACTCGCTGTCACGTGACGCGCGTCGGATTTTTTTTTTTTTTTTCCGTATGACGTTTAGGCCTACCGATGTGACGTTTTTTTTTTGACGTACATGTTCAAACTTTGGAGTAGGCTAGCCTAAGGCGTTGTTTTCAAAATCTGTTCTGAAAGAAGTCATTCTTTTCAGTGACACGAGATTCGAACAGCATAGATAGGGCCTAGCTGAAAAGGGGAAAGTACAGGAACGTGTCCTTAGCTTGAAGCAACGATTGTGAAAGTGAAGACAGTAAGGCCACGTGATATTTCTTTTCGATAAAAATAGTGAGAGTGATCAGTTGTGTAACTCAGTGTATCCATACTCGTGATAGGTTTGTTTTTCAGTTCTAGCTCTGTTCGAAATCTCTGCGACACACAAGACTAAGAAAACCATGGTTAAAGTGGCGTGCGATGACGAGCAGTTGTGAAAAGGAACTCCGGAATGACCGCCCTTTCCAAGAATGTGTTATATTCAGCGACTGTGGTCATCTTCTTTCTAATATTGGTCTGCCAAGATGCGGCTGGAGCAGACCATAACGGAACCATGAAACAATGCTACGTTAAAAAGAATGAGAGAAGGTACAGGAAGAAGACCACCGTATTTGGGAAAACTCGCTTAACAAGCACGTGGGTCAGAGTGAGGGAATTAGAGACATGCACCCCAAAGGAACCTGACTGCTGCGGAGGGTCGGTAGGCTGTTGTGACGAAGAGGAGGAGAAAAAGTCTAGATACATCGCCTGGATCATTGTCGGGGTCTCGGTCGCCTTTGGCATCACTGTCTGCATGGGCGTCTACTGTTACCGAAAGAAGAAGAACCAGAGACGAAACCAAGGACAACTAGTCTGCCCACCGCCTCAAGGCGTTGCTGCGGGCTACGCCCCAATGCCTCCGCCAGGCCCAAGCTATCCACCCGCACCCCCTGCGTCTACCCAGCGGCATATCCTCCACCCCCAGGCTACCCAGGTCCACCTCCCGGGCCGCCACCTGCTCCGGGATTTAAGCACCATTATCTCCGGGGACCCCGGGATATCCACCACCACCCTCGGGGACCCCGGATACCCACCATCACCTCCGGAGACCCCGGGATACCCACCACCACCTCCGGGGACTCCCGGATACCAACCATCACCTCCGGAGACCCCGGGATACCCACCATCACCTCCGGGGACCCCGGGATACCCACCACCACCTCCGGGGACCCCAGGATACTGAACTCCTTCATCCAAGCCACCGGATTCGTCGGCACTGTAGCCGACGTGAATGCTTCTCGGCTGCCCCGTGTTCACGGGACGGTTGTGTTTACAATGTGTTCACGTTTCCTGTTGTTCATCTCTCCCCCCCCCCCCCCCCCCCCCTTTCTTTCTTCCCCCTCTCCACTGTGTTGTCCGTGGAACTATGACCTGACCTTAGCTGCTACAGGTCTTCGTGGTCATATGGGATTCAAACAAGTTGACAAACTTAAAAAAGATAAAAAAAAAAAAAAAAAAAAAATAATAATAATAAAAAGAACCGATGCTGTTTCTGCATGTGAAACACAGTACACGTCCTCGTGTGGAATGAAGAGCAGAAACGTTTTTTTTTATGTTTTTGAAATGATACTAATTCTCAAATTTGAAAGATAATGTTGCAAACATGGCACAAATCTCAAACCGTGCAATGCTGACTTGATTGTAAAACTAATGTCACAAGGTGTAAAATTGATGTGTACATTGGTAACCAGAATTCTCTCTCTCTCTCTCTCTCTCTCTCTCTCTGTGTGTGTGTGTGTGTGTGTGTGTGGGGGGGGGGGGGGGGGGTGGCTGTGGCTGTGGCTGTGACCCGCTGCGTGTTTCAGAGCTACTATTTCTCTCTGAAGATAGTTGCCTTTCTGTCATTTGGGAGCCGTATGTGACTTCACTCCTCCGGAATATTAGAATGAATGCTTTTTCCTGTTAAACAAGGGAACAGCTTTACAGCTACGTACCGATATGCACACCAAGAGTTGTGCAGTCTGCGCAGAGTCTGGGATGTTCTTCCTGAGTCTAAGCGATGCCTCTCTCAAGAGAGAGGATTTCAGTTTCATTCTTTCTGTCTTTTTTTTTTTTTTTTTTTGATTTGATGATACATACGTATACTTAACAACAAGCCTGATAAACTTCATATACTGTTACACGTTTTGACACACTACCTTTTATGCGAAATTGCTCACTATACCATACGTTACACAACAAACTAACATGGGCATATTACATTCTCTCTCTCTCTCTCTCTCTCTCTCTCTCTCTCTCTCTTGACCTATATACCGTTGTGCTATCACCGACAAACTTTTTATAAAATGTGCAATTTCATTCGCTGTTCGAGTGTATTTTGTACGTATGTCTGTGCTTGTGTGTACGCTCGCGCGCGCGCGCGCGCGTGTGTGTGTGTGTGTGTGTACGCATACGTGAATCCACGTGCACACACGCGCGTTCGCCTTTGTGTATGTCTGTGTGTGTTCTTGCGTGTGTGTGCGTGCGCGCATGCGTGTGTGTGTATGTGTGTGTGTGCGCGTGCGTGCATGCGCGCGTGTGTGTTAAAGAAATAAAGAATAGAAACAAAATTCTCTTCTGTTTTTCTTCTTTCTATTCTTTCTTTCCTTTTCTTTTTTGTCAAAAAATTCAGATAGTTGTGCAGCGAGACACTGTCGGATCTATACCAGAACAGATCTCATACGTTAGGAGTCAAAGCGTGTTGAACAGTATAGGTAATACCAGCGTATATATTTTCCCAAATGCAACAACGAGAGCTGATGCAGTGCGCGCGCTCGTGTACACACACACACACACACACACACACACACACACACACACACACACACACAGATGTTTCCTGACTTTTCGCTAGACTACTGCTGCTGCTGCTGCTTGTTATCGTCATCAGCATTGTTATTATTATCATCATCATCATATATTTTTATTATTCTCATTATTTTTACCATTATTGTTATTATTATAGTTGTTGTTATCATTACTATTATTATTATCATCATCATCATCATCGTTATCAATATTATCATTAATCTTATTATTGTTGTTATTGTTATTATTGTTGTTGTTATTACCCCATCATCATTAACAACATCATAAGCAGCATCACTATTATTATCAATATCATTGTTATTATATTGATATTATTACTATTATCATAATTACTATTATTAAGATACTTTGCTGTGTCCACCTAAAATGTATGACGTTCCACTGAATGTCGCGATACGATTTTAAAAAAAAAAAATTCAAAACCTACCAAATTTAAATCATAACTCATTCTCATTGGTCTGGGATATTTGACCTCCATAGAGTAAATAAAGCGAAATGAACAATACATCTAAGTTCTAGAGTATCGGTCTGTGTATGCATGGTGTATGCATAGTTGGAATGGGCAAGTATATTAGGGGAAAAAAATTCGTGTGTGTGACTGATTCAGGGATGCAATTCCGTTATGTCATTTGATCTCTTTGTGTGTGTGTGTGTGTGTGTGTGTGTGTGTGTGTGTGTGTGTGTGTACACAAGCGCGTGCGAGCGTGCACTTTGTGTGTGTTTATGCGTCTGTGTGTGTGTGTGTGTGTGTGTGTGTGTGTGTGTGTGTGATCTAACTGATTATTTTTCGAGTGTTTAATGACCTCTGATTTCCAATGAACTTTGACAGACTAATGCATGTAATGAATTCTTCAGACTCAGAAAATTCCGTCACTGCCAGTGTTTTCGCCCTGTGTGTAGAGGGGGGGGGGGGGGGGGGGGGGGGGGGGGGGGGTGGGTGTGTGTGTGTGTGTGTTGTTGTTGTTGTTGTCGTTGTTGTTTGATCACAATGAAGGCACCTGATTCGATTCTGTAACGTTTGTCAAAGTTGTGGTGCTGGAGGGATGGAGGCGATGGTGGAGAGGAACAGTGTACGAGAGGGAAGAAGACAGGGGGGACGAAAAGGGAAAGGCTGAAAAAAACAAAAAAAGGAAAAAGGAATCGTGAAAACAAATCGATGAATGAATATTGACCTGATGCTGGGGAAGGTTAGTAGCTTCTTTCTTTATCTTTTTTTTTTTCTTTTTGTGTGTGTGTGTGTGTGTGTGTGTGTGTGTGTGTGTGTGTGTGTGTGTGTGTGTGTGTGTTGTTGTGTGTGTGTGTGTGTGTGTGGGGGGGGGGGGGGGGTGTTGTTTTCTGTGCCCGTTTTCAAATCTTTTTCGTCCTATGGTGAGAGCATTTGCCTGCACAATTGACGGTCACGAGTTAGTACTACTTGTGGTGCCGGGTTTGAACGATTTGGAAACCCTCTCTACCCACACAGTGATAAATATGCACCTGATTCAGATCAGGGCAGGTGAGGGCGGCAGAAGGAGAGGAGTGCACTGTGCTTTGCTTCATACCCTGTCTAGATAAGGTGAACCTCTAGCATGTTAGTTTCCTTACGGCGAGTAGGCCTCGACATTTGAACTTTTAACCTTTAACCTGGACTTTCCCACAGAAGATTTACCAGGGGAGACGGCCGCTTTGTGGCCGTGTAGTCTGTGTTGTTTTAAAAAAAACCCAGGCCAATGAAAAATTGCCTAGAAGCCAATTGAGGTAAGTTCAATCCTTAGACATTACGTAGAGACTGGGAGGTCGTGGGTTCGATTCCCATCGGAGCCATGTGGGATTTTCCTGTCACGACCGGCTCCTACCCAGAGTTGATTTTTTGCAACGGGTTCAGTTGAGGAGACTAGGACCCCACAGTCGAGTTTCATCCACTTGATGGATGCGTTTCTAAGAGTGTTGCTCAAATTTCCTGACCAACACTGCAGGTGTCTGTATCTCTCGGGCCTGGTTGACGCCGGATACATATATAATGAAAATAAGTGTAGAGTTCAGCCTGTCATGCAGTCTCAGACCGGAATGGAAATCCGTAGCATCATTTTCATCATCCTCATTCTCATCGTTCAGCATAGAAAAAAGTCTCAAATTCTGTGGCCCTTCATTCCCTGCTCTCATTGGTACCTCAGTTTTGATGTCCTCTCCACGTCTATGGCCTTGGTTTGATTCCGACGTGGTCGCCGATATCGGCAATTTCCTTGGGCTGTCATCGGATGGACGTGGTGGAGCCCTCCGGAGGGAGAGTTCGCTCACGCCGGCTCTGTGACTAAGCAATTATTGTCGTCAGTAGGGGGCTTAATAGGTGGTGTCCTGTGTATGTTGGATCAGAACGGGCGCCACTGAACACAACCAAATGGACTCGTCAGCAGTGCACAGTGTCTCCTCCGGTGGGTTGCCTCTTGACGACTTGACATTGACTGCCCCTGTGGATTGCCGGTGACGGGACTGTGGTAGGTCGGGCCGTGCTGTAGCTGTGGACAGGAGGGTAGGAATAAGCGGCGTACGTGCAATGCCACAGAGGCAAGGTCTGGGTTTTGTTTCAACCAGTCAGACAGATGCAGGAGAAGTGCACCAAAGAAAACTTTGACCTTCTTTCTGTGTTCATTGATCAGACCAAGGCATTCAACAGTCAATTGAGAGACCTTCGGCCAGTGTTAGCCCATCATGGCTGCCTTGGCAAGTTCGTCCAAGTCATCAGATGGTATGCTGGGACACGTGCTCATGAACGGAAATCAGTCAGAGCCTTTTGAAATTCAAATGGTGTTAAACAGGGCTGCGTCCCGGCACCAGTACTGTTCAACCTTTTCTTCATGTGTCCTCGTACAAGCAGTGTAACGTCTGGAAGACGGCATTTGTATACATTACTCCTATGATGGCTTCGTCTTCGATCTTTGCAGACTGGGAGCTAACAGAAAAGCTTACTCCTGTTTCATTCAAGAAGTCCTGTTTGCAGATAACTGTAAGCTGATGGCCCACACATCGAACAACCTGCAGATAATGCCCTCCTACTTCTCCTAGGCCTTCATGCAGTTCAGTCTTCTGATCACTCTGGGGAAAGACTGAGGTGCTTCTCCAACTT
>JADBJO010002200.1:285000-287500 GCA_016801955.1 Conus betulinus
ATCAACATACACTAAAGGCTAGAAAAACGACCAGGATAAGTAAGTAAATATTTACCTATCTTACCACCCATCCCAACCTTCCCCCTCTTGTCCCTAACACAGTCTCTCTCTCTCTCTCTCTCTCTCTCTCTCTCTCTCTCTCTCTCTCTCTCTCTCTCTCTCTCTCTCTCACACACAGGCACAGCACACACACACAACGCATACACACTCATACGCACTCTCTCTCTCTCTCTCTCTCTCTCTCTCTCTCTCTCTCTCTCTCTCTCTCTCTCTCTCTCACACACACACACACACACACACACACACACACACACACACACACACACACACACACACAAACTTTTTTTTTTTTTTTTTTCCCCGTCTAATAACACTTATAGTCTATTCAACAGACAGCAGGATAGCTTAACCATAGAGGAGGAGGGATGAGGGGCGGGGGGTTGGGGGGGGAATGGGGGGGGGGGGGAGGCTATGTGCTTTACAATGGACATTTGGAAGAAAACCCATTTCTCCGTCCTTCTGAAAAAAGTATGGTTTGGAATGCTGTTCCAACAGTTTTTAATATCTCAAAACCAAACTGTACTGACTTTCTGTGAAAAGATGTTTTTATTTTGATAATTTAATATAGTGTGCGAACAATAAGTCAGCTTATTATTCGCATTTGAGTTTCTCTTTCAAATGCGATTCCACTTTATGTGGCGGGAATATGGTTTTGTTTTGCTGGAGTCTTTTATCTACAGACAATCTGTCTTTCTTTACTTTTAAAACAACTTTTTTTGTTTAATCTACTGTCTAAATAGTTGAAACTATTCGGTTCTGATAGTCTGAAGAAAGCCTACTTCTATTACTTCTTCTGTTGCTGGTGCTCTATAGCACTGCTCTTGCAGCATTGTTTTTGTTTTGTTTTGTTTTGTTTCTTTACATTTCATCTGACATCCGCATTTGATGATGAAATTTCTTCGACTTAATGTGAGACATTTAACTTCTAGGAATCAAGAAGTTATTAATTCTTCATTATAGATTTGACAAACGTGTGGAATTCTCACTTTTTCCATTATTACTCTTACCAGTAACTGATGGAAGTAATTCACAGCACTTTCATGCAAAAAGAATCAGAGAGGACGCTTATAGAATACAAATGCAACCCGAACGTATTAGATAATCACACATAATTTTTATGCAAGCCGACAATTCGTCGAGCAAAGCCACTCCCATGATATCAAAATTAGCCGGAGAGCTGATTGGACACGCAAGAAGGAAGGGAAGTAATTCGGTTCTTGTCTGCGCTCAAAATGCAGGTAAATTCGACTCCATGACGTATCCCTGTGTAAAATCTCTGGAGTACTGCCATCATAAAGAGAGGAAGCTGGCTTAGAAAGAAAGGCCCATTGTTCAAGGATGATCACGGGTGGAGTGTTGCCGTGATCATGCTTCTGATTTCGTCCACCGGTTTTGCTATCGAGTGTCATTGAGTGTTGATAAGAGAACGGGCAGCAGTAAAAACACATCTCCGATAGTCCCTTCCCTTAGTTCAAGCACTCCCGTCACTCATGCACCCCAACCTCACCAACTCCCTTTCACCGTCAACTGCCTATCACCCCCCCCCCCCACCCCCCTTATCTACCCCCCTTATCCATCAACCATCCGCCTCTCCCAGCCTGGTCTTTCTGCAGTTTGGTCTGCAGGTAAAAACCCAGCGCAAAAAAAAAAAAAAATCGCAGTAGTTGTAATGTGGACACGTAGTCGCCTGGATTTTCTTTTTTCACTTTGCTATTTAAAAAGAAAGTTGTAAAAACAATGGCTCTAATGTATGTTAGAAACTTTCTGGCGCAACTTTCGTCCATGTAGGGAGAGGCGTATACCAACGTAAATCCAGAACCACATTGATTCATGATCATATGAATTAAAACAATTAATACAAACATTTTTATTCACGTATACCTTTCTATCGATGTGTTGACATATCAGTGTCTATGTTGTTTTGCTGACAGATTCATGGACGCAACATGTCGCAGTATAGCATCAAAAAATAGTCAACAACAACAACAACAAAAGCAACAATATCTGTACAAACAGATGCTGTTCAGTAGTGTATATTGTCACTTTTTCATCTCAGTTCAGAGTCAGAATGATGTTCCTGTAATATAGAAATGAGAGACTGTTTTCTCCTACAGATTACAGCCCACCATTTTCTTCTCGTTAAGCAGTCTTTCATATCATCATCTTCCCTAGCGTCTCCAATGAAGTTGAAGATAAGAAAACCAACCGATCAAAATGCGATCGCGAAGCACTTCGGCTGATAAAATAATTGACCAAGCAAACCATGAGGCTAGTCAAAGAATGATGAACTTGACACATGGTTGTACGTAGACCTAATCAGCTTCCACCGCACAAGTTATCAATAGCTATGCCTAAATGCAAAGAAAACACAAAGCAGAAATGATTTTTCAGTGCACAATACAGGTCGATAGATTATTGACTATCGTTTTCTTTAGACGTC
>JADBJO010002200.1:292500-295000 GCA_016801955.1 Conus betulinus
GGTAAAAATTAAATATAGTACAAGATGAACCATATATTTATAACGTTGGTCAGAGAGGAGGACGGGTGGGCAGAGACATGAATGATCTTTATACAGACCGGATTTTGAAGTTGAGACCAGCTGAGACAGACACATCAATTCTGATCAAAACTAAAAAGAGGCGTTTAAAACCAAGTCTGATTATCGAAAGAAAGTGAATCAACGGAAACAGAAAGAATTAATTAACTGACGCAGTCATTCACCTGATTTCCCCTATCGAATGTCATCAAGGAGTATTGTTTTGTACCAAAACTGCCCGAACCGATTCTAAACAAACTCGGTAAAAACGATTAAATATAGTCCAAGGATGAACCCATATAGTATAACGTTGGTCGGGATCCGTTATACGGATCCGGATCAAGCCACGGATCAGGGATCCGTTCAGCAAGTTAGGTTTAAATTTTCCACTGGACCTGAACAGTGTGAAGTTACAATTTACGGACAGGTAACTACTTACCAATTGGCAGTCGTCATAGAAGCTCCAAACTTTCCTTGATATAAACGTTTCGTTTTCTCCATATCCTATCAAAGGGCTGAACGGGAGGACACTCTTTTAGTCCGCATCAGCCGTTATTTCCCCTGGTTGTCAAACAGTTTTGTTGTCAGTCATGAACTCGCTTGCTCACAGAAGTTTTTTAAAGGGGTCCTCACCCATAAATACATGTTTGGGTTGTTCAAAAGTATGATCGAGTATGTTTCGATGTACGTGTTACTTTACTTCTGGAACTCACTTCTATCCGTGTTTTGGGCCGTTCAAGTGGCCAAATCGTGACTCGCCACGGAGATTGCCGAGCACAGTACGGAAAGAGACGAGTGTCGGGGATTCCGCAAGTGACGTATAAATGCCAACACCTCGAGGCGATAATAGCAGATGCTCACAGCTACGAGTATTATGTAGATGTACACACATACACACGGCACAGATAGTATATGATACTCACGTGCACATACATACGTCTGTTCACACACACACACACACACACACACACACACACACACACACATTACCGTAGTATGTAAATACTTTAAAATGATTGTGTGATAAAGCACATTTTCCTTCAGTTGTTTAGATCTATCAGATAATGCCTTTACCTTTGAACAGGAGTTTGTCAGCTACTGCATCATCACACTAATTCTCTTCCCTGCTGTAGAAATCTTTTCAATAGCTGTTCACTTTCAGTAACCCCCCCCCCCCCCCCCCCCCCCCCACACACACACACACACACACACACACTTTTTTTTTACATTCCTCATTTTCAATCTCACTCTCTCCACTTAAATTCTGAAGTCCACAATGACAGAATCTGAGGGGTCTTTTACAATATATTGCAATCAAAGATTCTGGCTGTTATTTTAAAAACTGATGCGTAACGTGCCGTACATCAGATCTAAGCTGTAGATCTAAGCGCATTATTCTCTTCCTCACCAGGGCAGTTTATAGCATACCGACATACCACACCTGCATATATCTTAAAATGCACACTAAGTCACCACCCTGTATCCAAATACTGATAAATAATTCACTTAGTGACTTACTAAAGCAGATGGGTTTTGGATGGAAACTTGAACTTGCAGGGGTGCCTGATGTTCAGCAATGTCCTGAAAAATAAAAACCCAAACTATTTTTCACTGGAGTCCAACAAGTTGTTATTTGTGGACATGGACACTTTCTTGTTAATAAGAATCATAACTTCAGTTTTTTTGGAAGCAGCAACAGCAGGGAAAAAATTCAGTCACAAACATGCAACAGTTTGAGTGGCAGTGTGACTGACTGACTGCCCTTTATGACTCTGGCATGTGTGACTGAAAGTAACAATGTATGTTTCAGTTTGATGCCAACACTCTACAAAAACCTACAACTATCTTTTACAACCAACCATGCGCTAAGAATGAAATTAAACACAAAAAAGATCAACCACCCATTCCACAAACCTTACCTTCTTTACGTCTCTGAGTTTGACTCTCTTGCTCCTGACAGAATCCAAGTCACTGTTGCGTTTGAGGCTTGCACTTGCAGCTGGCGAATGAACAGAGAGTGCTTTAATACATTTTTTCTGTTATAATAGTTGGCACAGCATCCTCTTTCAGCTGTCTTCGGACCTGAATTCCAGCTTCCACCTTTACCTTCCAGGTGTGTTGGTGTTGGAAACTGTGCTCTCGAAGTGACGACCGCAAATGCCATGATAACTGTCCCGAAGAACAAAATCTTTCCTCGTGGTGACAAAATTTATCCAGAATCGCTTAAACTGGCTGGAAGCACCTGGAAAAGCATAAACGCTTACTCTTTGCTTATTTCCTGTTGAAATTCCGCAACCAGACACAGCACACATTACATGCAGCTAAACGGAGACCCATACACCCAATTCTGATTGGCTGTTCAAAAATGTCGTTCGGGATTCCGTCTATTTATAGCACTGTGGGACTCCATCCACCAAAAAAGTGTTGCGATTGCTTCGCAGCA
>JADBJO010002200.1:297500-300000 GCA_016801955.1 Conus betulinus
ACAATATAATCGACAGAAAGAAAAAAAAAAAGAGGGGAAAATGCACATATTGTCACTGAACAAACAACCCAACCAAAACCATATGAGCACCTTCCACGCTTGATTTGAACTTAAGTCAATCAGTCATGTGGCTTACAGCCCGACCAACCGCTATGGGCTACATCAGGGCTGACCCAGGAGGAAGGGAAGGAAGGCATGAACCAGGAAAGCCACAACAACATGCCGTAAAATATCAGAAAATGTCGCTGGTCAATTATTGAGAATATAAGTCATGCTTATCCAGAATGACCATTCAAGACATCTTGTAAACTGTGGCTGCAAGAGGTGAAGTTTGCAATTCATGTATAGAATTGAGAAAGAAAGAAAAGAAAGAGAGCATTCACAATCAATAACAATTAACATGGGTACAAAATCTTATTGCAAGTTCAGTGGCTATGCTTGTAATCAAGTCCTGTGAGTTGATATGGTGGAGACATATTTGTGTTTGTGCGGTTTATATCCTTTAATATGGCATTAAAAGGATATACCTTTACTTAATTTTGCTTCGAACAAAAAAAAAAGTGACATACCTGTACAGTATTGCTGACTATTCCATTTTTGAATATGGGTTGAAGAGCATCCTAGTAGAAAACTTTGTGAAATTGTGTATCAAGGTTGGGTCAGTTGACATACTGCTTGCCTATGTGGTGTGTGTGTGTGTGTGTGTGTGTGTGTGTGTGTGTGTGTGTGTGTGTGTGTGTGTGTGTTTTAATACTTGCAGTGTAAATATTCTATTTGACTGTATTACAAATGGGAAAACATGTGGAGATACTTTGAAGTGTATGTTATGTGGACGTGCAATGTGACTTGATGACATGAGCTTGGCTACTTTATGTGCATGTCATTGTGCAGATCTGGGCGTTTACAATGATAATACTTTGCCACTATACAGCCATTTCCTTTTCTGAGGACACATAAATCATCCTATGTCTGAATGTCTTACAGCCCTCTGCAGCTCTCCACTAAACTTTCAGCATATAGCTACAAGGGAAGGAAGACTAGTCTGACTTCACTTTAATTGTTTCAACATACAGCTACAAGGGGGATGGAGGACTAGTCTGACTTCACTTTAACTGTTTCAACATGCAGCTACAAGGGATGGAAGACTAGTTTGACTTCACTTTAACTGTTTTCAACATACAGCCACAAGGGGTGGAAGACTAGTCTGACTTCACTTTTCAATAAAAGTGACCATTATGCAGCTACCTACATAAAAAAAACAAAAAAAAACAAAAAAAAAAAAAAAAACCATTTGGTTTCATCTTGTTTCGGCAAGGGCGGCAGTGATAAATATCTGTTTCACTGGCACTGGACATGTCATCACAGATAACATGTACCCAACTTTTACAGTCAGAACACTGCTGCCATACTATTTCCTCACTGCTACTATTATCCTCTTCACAAAAGCAAATGGCACATCGATTTAGATGGTGTTACTGCGTTCAGCGTTTGGTGAACAGTTCACATTCTTTGACATCTGGCTTGCACAGTTTGAACGGTTTCTTTTTGGACTTTCTTTTTGTGGGAAAAAAAAAAACATTATCCGTTTCTGGGTCTCAGTTTTTTTGTTTTTTTTTTTGTTTCCAGGGAATTTCTCATGTATTTTCAATTTCTTTACCTGACTGATCTCAATTGTTTCCAAACCATTTGAAATACTCTTGGCAGATTTAACATTTGAAATGTCACTCTGTAGAGCTTCAATGCTATTAGCATTATTATTTATAGAAATAAAAGATGGTCCGCCAACCTCCTTTTTCCCCATTCTGTGTCACAGTGAATTCGCCCCCCACAAGGTATGAATTCGGAACCAGATCTAGCATCTGTTTGACTTTGACAAGGGTCTGCACTCTCCTCATTTCTCTTCTAGTTTCTATCGGTTATTGTGGTATCTGAAGAACGCTGTTGTCAATAATCCACTCGTCTCTATTATCTACTTTACAATTGTTTCTGTTTTGTTTTTTCCTTTGGTCTTTCGTCCAACTTTACGTCCTTTCAGTCGTTTACGTCATTGTGCTTAATTGTAAGTTTTCCTCAGAATGTTATTCTAATGATCATTCACTGTCACTTTGATCCACGTTCTTTGTGTGAAAACGTCGGCGCATTCTTCACTCTAGTCCAACCAAGAATGTGTCGTTTAAGTTCTACTTTCTACTAGTGTGAACTTATTATTTAACAGAAGACTGGGGAAATAAGATCCCGATCAAAAGTTCAAGAACTTCCAGCAAAACATTTGCAGTCTTTCAGTTATAAGCCGCGATGCGTGTTCATGTACACGACTGTTAGAAATGTATGTATGTTGTTCAAGTCGATCGGGTTTCTGATGGACTTCCAGATTATTTCAAATAGTTCAAAAGTTAGACCTTATCAAAGCACGTACATCGAGTGATCCATTGGGAATCTGAACACACACACACACACACACACACACACACACACACGCACACACACACACACACACACA
>JADBJO010002200.1:305000-330000 GCA_016801955.1 Conus betulinus
CTTTAGGTGAGACACACACAAATAAAATAACGAAAATTCAGGAAGCGATCTGAAGCGATCAAAGGTAAGTGAAGTTTCGCTGCTTTATTTGTCTGTGTCTCACCTGAAGAAGACCTAAGAGGTCGAAACGCGTTGTGTTTTGTCTTGTCACTCGTTTGTCCACGTTTCTCTGGGCGGTTCCTAACATTTATCTAAGATTTGTTTAGATTTCCGCCTGCAGTCGTCTCACTTTGCAACTAAATCTGAAAGATGCCCTCAAGTTTAACTTCTTCCCATTCATTTCATTGCGAAAGCCTTCATTACCAGCAAGATAAGTATTGTCCTTGTGCCATAAAAATCAGAGGGTTTTTTTTTCTCAAGACGGTTTGTCTTTTTAAATTCAAAAGGTGAAAAAAGAATACGCATGAAAAAAAAATGAAATGTCATCATATTATACATCATAAAGCGGTAGAGGATGGTCTACTTTATCTGTCATTGTCATTCTCTTCTTTTAGTCCAGTAAATTTAAGGACATGGTATAAATAATAAGGAAATGTCTATAACTTAAAGCTTGCTGAAGATTCATTTGAGAAGCATTTTATTATTCCCCCCCCCCCCCCCCCCCCCCCCCCCCCCCTCCCCCCAAGCACATACTGTTAGTTAGGCAGAATTAACTGCCACTGCAGATATGAACACTTATCTCGCACATACTGTTAGTTAGGCAGAATTAACTGCCACTGCAGATATGAATGCTTATCTCCCCCTATTTCTTCACTCTAAGACATAAGAGCAAGTTTTGTTTTATAATTAAATATTTCTTGCAGTCTTTGCAACACCAAGCTGCTCTGTAAGTTGCTGGAATGGTGCTCGGTTACTTGTCCTTGGAATTTATTAGTCAATTATAATTTAGTCCCTTGCGGATTCATTCCAAGAACTGGCCCTCAGCACTTGTGTCTTAAGAGGTTATCTTTTTATATGTTTCTACATTTCACTAGTAAATGTAGCTTGTTTGCTCTTTCATGATTTTCTTTTGCTTCTTGGGTGGCACCTTTGGTTGTTTTTGTTTTGAAAACTCAACAAACATACTATGGTATTGCACACCAGCCTTTTTCTCGGATAGCATTCTTCTTAAAACCGAAAAGGCAGAGGAGTTAAGTTACCACTTCCCGCGGTCACCTAGGAGAAACAATCAGCTTTCGAAATACCGGTATGTCACCAGTAATACCGGTATGTCACCAGTAGTCAAATGTTAGTGAGTTTCCTCCCCATTGGAGAGTATCTCCTCTGAGACTATAAGCTTGCTGATAACTCATTTGAGAAGCATTTATTATTCCACACTCATCCCCCCCCCCCCCCCCCCCCCCCCCCCCCCTTGCGCCTCAAGCCACATGCTGTTAATTAAGCAGATTAACTGCCACTGCAGATATGAATGCTTATCTCCCCCCTTGTTTCTTCACTCTAAGGCATAAGAGCAAAGTTTTGTTTTATGATTAAATATTTCTTGCAGTCTTTGCAACACCAAGCTGCTCTGTAAGTTGCTGGAATGGTGCTCAGTTACTTATCCTTGAATTTAAAAAAAAAAAAAAAAAAAAAATATATATATATATATATATATATATATTTTCATTTGCTGTGCATGCCAAAAAAAAAGGTGAACGCCAGATACGTGTCTTGATTCAAAAAAAAAAAAAAAAAAAAGGGATTTTACGATTTTATGTCACACTGGAATTCAGACCGCTAGCACCCTGTCAAAAAACCTTTCTGCTCTTTGCGTGTTCAACTGATACTTCTTTTTAATCTTCATGTCACTGTCACAATAATACTGGAATAGAAGTGGTGCTTTCTGAATCTAATTACCACATTTTCTTTTTGTTACGTCACTCTTCGTGTCTTCCATCACTTTACACGGCAATGGCAAGGCTGATTTTTTTTTTAAGTTCAGAGCGTGAAAATAAAACATACTCGGCAATTCCATTCACATGTTTCAACCTTTGTTTTCTTCACCTGACAGTAGGCTTAGGGGTCATTGCTTCCCACTTATTTGGAACCTTGTCATCACAGGTGTTTTCTGTTCAAATGAAGAGCAGAATTGTACAGCTGACGGTTTGTCATTCTTTCTCAGCCACTGAACACCTCAGGCTAGTTTCTTGCACGTGCGTCTTGCTGCTTTATCATCAGCCTTGCGTGGTGTGTGTGGCCAAGCGTAAAACTGTCTGACATGCTTGAAGTCTATGACAGGCGCATAAACCAGATTACTGCGCCGCAAAGCAAAGGAACAAATACATTACAAAACAAACACAGGAGTTTCAAACTCTCGGGTCTTCGTCAGGAAGGACAAATACGATTCAAAACAATGCAAACAAAGGATGAACAGACAGTCAACTGCCTCTTCGATTTGACTGACTTGAGTGAACACCTAAAAATACAGAAATACAAGCCGCCGTGGCGAAGTGGTTAGCGTCGCGGGACTCCCGGCTGGGAGGTCGTGGGTTCGAATCCATCAGAAGTCATGTGGGTTTTTCTGCCCGATCGGCTCCTGACTCAGTTGGGAAGACTGGGACCCCACAGTCGAGTTTCATCCACTTAATGGATGCGTTTCTGAGAGTGTTGCTCAAATTCCTGACCAACACTGCAGGTGTCTGTATCTCTCGGGCCTGGTTGACGCCGGGATATATTATGAAAGGAAGCGTAGAGTACACTTTATCTGCAGTCTGCGTTGGACGGACGTGGTGGCGACCTCCGGAGGGAGAGCTCACTCAGTCCGGCCCTCTCCGCGACTAAGCAATTATTGTGTCAGTAGGGGGCTCTATGTAGGTGGTTGTTCGGCGTATGGTAGCATCAGAACTAGGCGCCACCTGAACACACTGAAGTGATTTCGGTAGCGTCAAGGACAGTGTCTCTACGGTGGGTTGCCTCTTGACGAATTGACATTGACTGCTCCCTGGGGATTGCGGTTGGCCGGAGGGATGTGGCCTAAAGCCCTGAGAAGGCCGGCAGGCGGGCTGGTGGTTGCACTTTGAGTGAAAGGAGTAATACACACGGAAAGCGCGGTACCTTAGGGGAAAGAGCTGTCACGCAAAATCAGCCTCAAAAGTAAGGTGCCAGGGACGCCAGATGTTCGGATTCTTCCTTTTCCTTTGTTCCCTTTCCTCCTCTTTTGTTCCACCTAAACTTTCCGCTTATATGTTTTTGCATTTTCACTTTTCCTTACTTTCTTTTCCATCATTTCCTCCCCTTTCCTTTTCCTCCCTTCCGACCTTTTCTTCTCTCATCTCTCTGTGTTGGTTCTCCTTCTTCTTCTTCCCCCCGTTTTTCATTTTCCTCCTCTCTCTGTGTATTTACCTCATCGGGGTTTCTCTTTTTTTCTGTCCCCTTGTGTTCTTCTTTTTCTTTCCCCCCTGGTGCCCCTGCCCAGGAATGAGATTGACTTCCCGCCCGGTGGCCGTGCGTTTTCTTGCCACATGACTCTTGAGGTGGAGCTGAAGCACTTTTGAGTGTTGGGATCAACCAACAACAACAAAAAATAAAAAACAAAAAACAAAAAACAGGAAATGAGTTGAGGTTGTAGGACAGAGAGCTTAGGGAGTTGCTCGACACACCTAATAATAAGACTATGATGATGATGATGATTATGACCCCCACACCCCAAGAATTTTTTTAGTACATTCTTTTATTTTAATGGATGATTATAAATCATGACAAAAGTTAATAACAATATAACACAATTATATTATAGTAATGGAGGGAAATAATGAAGCAGTATTTTTTTTGTAGTTTAAAAAAAGAATTTCCGATAAAACAACAGGAGTCCCAAGGAAGGATGATGGCGAGAAGAAGAGATGGGAGCCCTGGATATTTTACACAAGAAATCATTCTTATGGAAAAGAATAATTTGCTAATAAGAATAGTAATAATAGTAACAAGATTAACAATGATAAACGATATATGGAAAACCATACTAGATGCCAAAATGATTAAGATGATGGTAATCATCATAATATAATAAAAAGAATACAAGAACAGCAACAATAAGAAATGTAGTTTTTTAGTTTCGTTAGTGTAGTAGTAGTAGTAGTAGTAGTCACCGTCATTACTCATCACTGGTAGTCTTCGCGTCTTGTGACAATATCCGCTACAGTTCCAGTTGTGGCCCTTCTGTTTTATCTTCTTTTTTTTTATCTTTAATTTTATATCTCACGCATCCCGTGGTCCACCTTTCCTCTGTAGTACAACGTGATGATTGCAGAGTCAGTGAGCATTGTGGACAGGATCACAGGCTTATCTGTTGTGCAAAGGAAGCGTGGTCTCTGCTTGGTGTTGACCACTCTCTTATGCCTTGCGGCGGCTCGAGGCTCCCGCCTTCCTTACGCGTTCATCTTCAAAGGTCTTTTGGTGCTCTAGTGTGATAGCTACGCCAGTGTCCCTCTGTCTTTTAAAACTGTCGGGTTTGTCACAAGATCCGCAGGGCAAGCCAGATGGAAAACGCACACCGAGCGAGACAGTCTTTCAACCTATCTCCATTGAATTGGCGTTTTGCCGGTCTTCAGTTACACATGGCTTAGCCCTCCAAAAATCAGACACTACCTTTGGAATTCTCCGAGTCGTAAACAATCTATGAAGTGGCAAGAACAGAAGAGCTGTGAACCTTACTTGTCCCCTTCTCTCGTCTTTCCCACCTGAGGATTCATCACATCGACAGGGAGACTGGGGACTTAGACCTTGTCCGGAACTCAGTGGGCCGTTGTCACCCTGTGTCTTGACAACGGATTTTTGTTTGTTTTTTTTGCCAAAAAAAAAGGATGGGGGAACCCTCGAAGGGGCCTCAAATGAGTGAAAACGGCCAGAAGCTTGCTGTGTCTTGGGGTGCTGTCCTTTTGTTTTGGGCACAGTTTAGAAATGCTAGGAGAACAACAGTATATCGACCAAATTTAATTGCTAACATCCTATGAACACTGCATTGATTGTCCTTTTATGTTAATCGATTTTTAAGCACTTGCTGTGTAGTCGTTACCAAGCGCTTGGACTGCCTTTGCTGATTCTGGCTGCTGTTTCTTGTACGAGATCCATCAATGAGAATTTTTGTTTTAGTTATGCCCAAATATTCGAAAAGATGTTCAATGTTCTTAAATTCAGTGGACATTTCAGGTGTTTTTTTTTTTTTTTCAGCTTGATGGTAATAGGAGGTGGCTAAGTACATGCAGGGTGGAAACCAATCTCAGTCTATCCATACTGATCTTTAAGATGAATGGTTAGAGGTCTTGGAGGATGGCTAGCTATAGCTTGCAGGGTCTCTCAAAGTGTTCTTTGCCCGTTTGGTTCTATCCCTCCCTCATGTCTACCCATCAACTTCAGTCATCAGCAGCCAAAAACTTCTTAAAAAGGGCAGGAGTAGGTCTGTTTTTTTGTGTCTTCTTCTTTCTGTCCTTTGCTCCCTATAGTCTTTGCAAATGTTAGAGAACTGCAGCCCATCCTAGCAGTACATTGCAAATGCTGTCTGTCTTTCTAGACTCCCGCCGGTGTTGCACCCTAGCTGGTCTTGATCAACTATCCTATCGTTAATCTAACCTCACATCTATCAACACTCATCACATGTAACAGTCATAAACACACACACAACACAAACACACGAGCACATCCGGACAACACAGACACACATGCACGTGCGCGCACAGCACAGACACTCGCACTCAACAGAGAGTAGCCTCAGATAACCGCGCCTGCATATTGTTTAGGCTCGTCGTCGTTACGATAGGTTAACGGCTAATCCGATTTCGTATAGTGAGCTCATTATATGCGGCTCTGTAGATCATCGGTGGGTGCACGTTGTAGTGTCGGGATTTGGTGGTATGTTGCCCCACATATTCACAGGGTCATGGGAAGGGTAACATTGTACTATAATCGGTTGGTATTATTGTAAAGCCGATAGAATGCGTGGAGGTCTGACTCTAGTTGTATCTTGCCTATCTACGCTTTGTCTATTTTAGGGCCATTCTTTCGAAGAGTACATGGTCAGCGCCAGTTTTGGTACACTGACTTTCTTTGTGCATGCCGTAAGTGCTGTGTGCGTTTGTGTAGTGTCGGTGTTGCATGGCTGCCTGTGCGAGTCTTGCGTGTGTGTGTGGATTGCATGTGTCTGATAGCGTCGTCTCTGTTGTAATGCGTCATGTGTATGCTACTCAATTGACTAATGGTGGTCAGATCCACGTAAGATTCATGCTCACCAACGTGGCAGGTCTTATATTGAAGTGTTCGCTGTGCACGTTCGATGCTCTGCACGCTGTCCTAGAAGCACGTCTGATGATTAAAGTGCTATTTTTTTCATCTGTCTACTGTTGATTCCCTGCGTCAGAATAACATACCAGGCTGGGCCACCCAGAGGCTAGCAGTTGTCTTCTGCTTGCCGGATGAGCCCTGGTTCCAGTGATGACGCCAGCTAAACTTGGTTGCCTGATATAGAGTATTAGGATATTGTGGGTTAGGATGTACGAGTCTGGACCAACGACGTTGCACGTGATAGATAGTCTGTGGTGGTACTGTTTGCGCTGAAGCTAGATCCGGTGGTAGTGTCCTTGCCGCAAGCTGTAGATGAGGCCTTTGTGTCTAAAGTTCTGTATAGGCTGACTAGAGCTGGAGCTCATACCAAGAAACTGCAGCTGTATGTCTGCATCTGTTCAAGACATTATCGTAGTGTGGATAGCGTAGCTCGAATCGTAGGTAAGTGTTCATTCGTACCAACATCAAGGTCGGCGTGGCATTTTCTCTCCGGTGAGCGCCTCCGAGTTGCGCTCGCACTGTACCTTAGATTGCAACTCGAATCTTTGTTTGTATTTGCGCGCAGTGTCGCCTTGCCGCTTTTTGTAACGTATCTATTCTCTTTCACTGGTGTAATTTGCAGTGGCTAGTATGCTTGCTCCATTGGCTAATTATATCAGGCTCTTTTCGGACTAAGTTTAAGGTTTGTTTTTTCTCCTTTTCCTATTCTTATGGCTTTTTTTCGTCCCCCCCATGCTCTAAGTTCTTTCCTCCATATTTCTCGATAGTGGGTGCGCATTTTACCTCTTGATTAGAGTTTACTCCAGTTTATCTCCATCTTTTTTTCATTTTATGTCTTGTGAAGCTGTTATGTAAATTTCTTTTAACCTTATTGTAATTTTTTTATTCTTCGTTCTCCCATTTATTATATCCTATGCCACTCTTTCTGTCAGCTTCCAAAATCCCATTTTTTTTGGGTTCCCTTATTATCCCTTTTTCCTTTCTACTGTTATCCCTTCATTAACTGATTTTTTGGCATTTCAGTATAGAAGTATTGATGATATGCTCCGGTTGAACATTTCTAATCTAGAGCTCTGTATTTATGTCTTTCACCGCCGCCCTGCTCTCTATATCTCTCTTTTGTCTTAATTCGGGATGAGTTTTTCGTCACTTTCTTTTTTTTTTATTTATTAAGTTCTTTATGTTTTATTTTTATCTTTTTTTTTCCTTTTTATTTCTTTTGTGGTTACCTGATATCTTGATTTCTTACTTGTTTTGGTCATTTTTTCGTGCTCAGTTTGGTTTTCTCGTATCTTGTAGTTCGTCATTAGCCACCTCTACCATTAGTCTTGTACACGCATTGCTCGCTAGATACGCGATGATGATGCCGGTTCCCCGTGTATCCTTGCTTTATTAGAGATACCATGCTTGTGGATTTCGATTTGAGATACTACGTGCACTTGCTTGAGTGCGGCCTCTGTCATGACCGACCATTTGTTCTCTCTGGATCCAGTTTTTTCGTTCTCTTTCGTGATCTTTTCTGTGTTCTGCCTAGAGTCGGTACTTCTCCTTTTTCCGTAGTCTACTTCTTTCACTTGCCTTCTTTCAACACTTTCTATTAGTTCATGTTTCCTCAGCGTGGTTGAGTTCCGCTTGTCTTTTTGCCACGTACCGTCTTCTACTTAGGCAGCGCTTCCTTTTACTCCCTTCGCTCCACTTTGTGAGTGCTCAGGATTCTTCTGTTTGGGCCATAGCTAACAATAGGCACTATTCTTAATCCTAGCAAGCTGAAGAGGTGTCGCTCATTTTTTAATAGAAATTCTCAGCCTCCTTTGTCCGCCCTTTCGTGTACGCGTTTCTTTCCTGGCTCACCTTATCGGGACACCTTGTTTTGCCCACTTCTTGAAGTGGTTTACTCTTAGCTCCTGACGATGCCTATTATCGAAGCCGCCTGATACTCGCCCACAATTATTGTATAGTGCCTGGCTCTGATAAAGAATGTGACACTTGTCTGCATTTAAGTGTCTTCTAGCTGCACTACTGTCTCGGCAACCTCTTCCGATGACTATTGTCTTACTTCATCTTGAGGCTGTGGGTATGCTTGTAAGTCTTCAGGCTGTGTTGGACCGTTAGATCATTACGTGCTACTCTGAACGCGCTATCTGCAATGACGCACCACGAGCGTTAGACAATTTAGTGGATTTCAATGTAGAGTGCTCGTATTAGATAGTATGGTAGGTCAGAATGAGTTGATAGCACCAAAGCATTGCGGCAGTGTACGACGCTGTAACTTCTTGAATGAGGTTAACTTCTCGTCATGCATCTGTGGCGTATGGTTTTCTACGTCAGCCAGCAGCGGCTGGTGAGAGAACGTGGTTCAGGTTGCTTCACCCTTTGTGTGTTGACTGTATCGGAGGCACTACCAACTATAGTATTGAGGATCAGTTGTCTACTGCCATGGTGTTAGCAGTGGAATGGGGGTCTCGAGGATGGTTGGGGGTAGAGTACGTACGGACCAGAGAGTCTCAGTAGTCTGGCTCAGCTTAGCATTGGCGAGCACGGAGGCACGAGCATCCATGAGTGATGCGTGCGTATCCCGTCTCATGCAAGGCGGCCTGGCTGGTACTAGATGCCAGTTGGCAACGGCGCTACTACTTTCGTGCTGGTGAATCTGATGCGAAGATGGTGGTCGATTCTTGAAGGTACACTCCGAGTCGAGTGCAGTTGTTGCCTACACTAGACAACAGTTGTCATATGTGCAAACAACGGAGTTGGGAGCCCTGTATGGAGCGCATGCTCATGAATCGTGCAATAGTATTGTTTCTTGTGTCTTTGCTCTATTCTTGTTGGATGGCGTGCGATAGTTGGTGCAGGAGCACTTATAGCTTGCTTTGTAACGCGTTGTATGAGGCAACAAAATTATCATATCACTGGTGCTAGGCTGTTGTGAGAGTGGATGTCTTTGTTGTGAAACAATACCTACGGGATTTGTGGCCTAGATGGCAAGACACCATACATTCCGTTTGTGTCAACTGCGAATAATCCTCTATGCTTTTTCCCATCACCTATTTTAGGACCTGCGTATAATCGTACCAGATCAGCCTTTCATTTCACGCATGTGTGTTAGCCTCTTCACCGTGTAGTAGTCTGCTCTCGAGGCTGTGATAGCAGGGCACTGTGTTCGCTTTGCGTATCTGACTGATTCTAATTTATTTTAGTAAATAATGCGCGAGATTGCTATATTTTGTCATGGTGATTAGTTGGCTCCTGTCAACTGGTCGATTTTTTTAAATATGAGCCTCGGTGGATGTGAAGGTGCTTTTCATGGCGATACGGTACATAACGACAGCATGCTCCTTGACTTTCCGTCTTTGATTAGGACTCTCTGCGAACGCTACGTGTAGGGATCGGAGTCGACGTGGAAATAGTTCGGAATGTGACTTGACCGACGAGTATGTATGGTCGAAGCTGAGAGTATTGTTTGGTGGGTGCTTTTTTGTTACCGCTCCCGGTCGTCGCGTGTTTGTATGGCGTTGTGATCGGGAAAGCATTAGCGTATGAAAATGGGCTGAGCCAGTAAGCCACCAGCTTGTGCGAAGTAATTTCCTGTCTTCAGTGGCCTATGGTCTACGCGCGGGTCTCACACAAGCTGTACACGACATGTTAGCGTACCAGCTTCCTTGTCCTGATGACCTAGGATTATCGCTGTGTGCATCATTGCTCAATGTGTCCGTGTCTAGGTCTTCTTTATGGAAGTCCGATCTCTCTTCGTTGTCCGTCAGCCTCATCTGTCTTCTCCTAGCCATGCCCGACGTTCAAGATTACTCTTTTCTATTTTGCTCTAGGTGTCCGCCGTGATTCCACTCGCCAGTCTCCTATCCAATACACCGTCGCAGCGGCGTCTGTTACGCGTGACAACGTCACATAGGCTATGACCGACACGTAGGCGAATCCAGTCCTCTTTTCGCGCACGGTCGGAGCTGGTTGATCAGGGCGGGCCCGAGGGCGATGCAGGCGAGGTGTGGCACCCACAGCTCGTCGGGGGATGCGCGCGTTCTGTATCGCCGCCGTGCGTAAATGAGCGTTCCGAATACCATGCATGACATGCCACTGGAAGCTCGATACGATCACGTTCTGTTAGGTGTGTCTCACTGTACATCGCCTAATACAAACAAGCCACCATCTACTGACAGCACGACGCTTGGCCATAGGCACACACGAGTCCAAAGCCCCATATTACAGACCCACACATGACCCTCACCACTAATTTATATTTCAAGCACACCACACACAACACACCACCACACACACACACACACACACAACACAAACACGGCACACAACAAGTTACACACACAAAACCTACTAACATCGCGCGCGCGCGTTTCGCGCGCAAGCACCTAACACACAAATCACACATTCACAAAAATATCACACTATCACACTACAAATTCCACTCATAAACACACACACGGACACAACACCAACTCCCCAACAAACATCAAAACACACACACACACACACCACACCACACATAACACAACACAAGTACACACACAAATGTGCGGGCCACGCGCGCGCGCGCGCACACACACACATTATTACGCACGCACGCACGCACGCACCCAAGCAACCCACACCTTACACACACCACAAACACGCGCTGACGATTGCGCACACACACGACAAAACAAAACAAAACAAATTAACACGCAGACAGACACCGAGCTGTGTCATGTCGTGTGTGTAAGTGGCCGTTGAATGTACCACTGTATGTTGTTTGTATGTATGTCTGTGTGAGCATGTATCTGTATGATGTGTTGGTATTGCTGCATGATCGCATGCGCACATTGTGTGCTGTGTGTGTGTAGTCGCCTTTGTTTTTTTTGCCTTTTTCATCCTTCTCTGTGAGTGCGCGCCGCGCGCGCGTCCCCCGCTGCGCCCGCAACTGTTGAGCTGTTGTGTTTCTTATTGTGTGCTTGTGTTATTTCTTGTTGTGTGTAGACTGTGTGCTGCGGTGAGCCCTTTGTGGACGCTGTGTGTGTAGTCCTTTGTTTTTTCTGGCCCGAGGTGAATACAAACTATCAACCAATGAAAAAAAAGCAGAGAGGCAACTTGCCTCCTCTTTTACTGTTTGACAAAAAGTAGAATTGCAGACCGACCGGTACGGGGTCAGCACTGCTGCGTTTCTCCGCATCACATACTGGTTGCATTAGGCCAGTGTATCAGTGCCCAGTATCTGCCTCGTCACCTTGAGAGTGCAGACTGCCAGCCCATCACCACCCGAGCTCCTTCGTTATCTCCATCTTCCCCACCTCCAACGACCCTACTCCCCGGCTTACTGAGCAGGTGGCGACATAGTTCTGTGTTTAAGCCGCAGGTGCCCTGTATTTTAGGTCCACGCCCTGGGCATCCACCACGCTGGAAAGCTGGGGTTGTCAATCTTTTGCAGCTGTCCCAAGTGGCCGAACCGTGTGTCACTGATACTCCCGTTAATGTCTAGACTGCAGTACTTTATCCTGCAGGGTCATCCTGTCTGCCCTCGGGGCGAAGACAGTGCTGAAGGTTTCTGCTTTGACGCATAGAACAAACATTGTGAGAGAAGACCACCCTTCGCGGTGCATCTTCTATTCCGATGGCTCTCACGTCGCATTTCTTAAGCTGCAAGTACACTCGTCAGCAAATGCCCTTCTGCATTCTCGTTATCCTACGGCGCCCAGTGTTTGTTGCTGTTGGTTCAGCGCTGCCCTTCTCTGACAATTCCATAGTACAGCAGTTCGCTTGCTGAATCTGAATCACTGATTAGTCAGTTAACGGAATGCTTATGCACTCATTATAGCGTTCACCCATTTGATCTCGTCGACTCTCTCCTCTCTCTCTACTCTCTCATCTATCTATCCTCTTTACTCTCTCTCCTCGCTTTTTGTTCCCTTGTCTTAGTCTCTGCGCATCCCAGATAGGTTCACACCCTCTTGATACTGATTCATTGGCATCTGCATCCTGTTGCCCTGTGGTATTGCCATGTGACGCGGGAATTCGTGTAGCGCCTCTTCACCCCGGGCGCGCACTGCCGTGAGACAGTCGGCGGGCGCATGTCAGGGTTACCGAGGGTCGGACTTGATTCGGCCCGTGTATACCCGCGTTGGTCAGTAGCTGAGGCACGCTAACAGAACGCAATTTGCATTGGTACTGTGCCTAGCGACAGACTTTGCGTACGAGGGACATCGTATTAGAAATCTGTCTGGGAGTCTGTACATTACGTGATACTGATCTCCCCAACGCATGAATTAATATGTTCAGTGCAGTTAGTCTCAGTTTCTTCAGTTATCATGTGCTATACTTTAGTCGCAATTTTCATGTTTGTCCGTTTTCTTCTGTCTTGAGAGTAGCGTAGCATAGTTTGTTGGTGGAAGTCTCCAGCGTACTGAAATTATGATCATAGCGATATCGTAGTCTGCTATAGTACAGACGCCTGTTCACGCACATGTGATTGGATCCCCCTCTGGATCTTTTGATTATTTTGATCCTGTCAAGGACAGCGCTGAAGTCGATATAGGGACCATGATCCAAGATGCGGTCCATCCTTCCTACATGAGATACGGTATCGAGGCCGGCAGTCTCGCGAAGGCGACGACTCGGTACACCGCGACTCATCTACCTTCGTAGATCTCCCGCACGTGTTAATCGTCATTCTTTCTGAACAAAAACCAGTGAAATGACTACTGTGTGAGGTTATCGGCAGTGTTGTCCACTCTCCTTGTGTCGCTTGTGCCTTCTCGGTTAGTGTTCTTTCACTGTACGTCTGTGTGTGTTGTGGGTCGTGTGTGTGGTGTGTGCGTGTGATGTCGTGGTGTACATAGCCTAGAGTCAATGTGTCGCGCGATGCGCCGGGATCGGCCTGAGTGGCGGGTCCGGTAAGACGTGCGTGCGTAGTGTGTGTGTGAGCTCTGTGCACACCAGCTCTAGTGGGTTCGTCTGCTGCACATGTATACGTGATCCAGACGTGGACTATTGCTTTGCTGTCTACGCTGCGCCCGTGTTTCATGTGTGCGGTGAGTGCGGTGCGTGGTGTGATGCGTGCGTGTGTAGGAGTGTGTGTGTGTGTGTGTCGTGGTGTCGTTGTGTGCTGGTGTTGTGTCTCTCCGCGCGCCCTGCGTGTCGTACGCGAGTCTAGCTCACTACGTTTGACGCCTACCAGCTCGCAACTCTACACCCCTCGAGTTGGGTGAGCTTGCGGTCACGATTCGTTGGTGTTGTCAGGAAATGTATCTGGCCGTAGCTGTGAGATGCCTTGCGTGGTTGAGTGTGCAGTAGCCCACGATTAAACACGTAGTTCTAGTGGAACATCTCTGTGCTTCTAATTGCAAACATAGATTGAAGTCGGAAGTGGCTCTTAACACACACCCGTACACACCCGCACCCACCCCAAGCACACATGCTATCACTAGGCTGATGTACAAACAAACACAAGTACTTACACGGTCCTCTTGTGCACCGTGGATTAGGTGGATATGAGTGCGAGAGCATCACTTGATTTTAGCTAGGTATTCGACAGTCACGGCGATCGTTTGTCCGCGCGCACTGCATTCTATCCACAAAACACAAATCATACATACATCACACGAGCGCAGGCCAATATAACCACAAATACCCCCAACAGCTCATTTTTCAAGTATAAATGCTGCATGGTACTTTGTGTGCTAACACAACCGCTTCGACCGCGACGGTATCAACTCATCAAGGTATACTGTACTAGGTCGCACCTATTACCACGTAAAACAAAAAGTAAATATGCACCGTATGGTTTGCGTAGCCACACCATCTCTACTGATCGTAATGTTCCTGTTTCCTAAATGCCTTGTATATTGCTACGATGAACCTTTGTCTTCTAACAGTGAAAAATTCCGCCCCCTCAATTCCGTTCTCTCGGTGCAACGACAGCCATCTCAGCAACAACTCAGAGCCAAGAACATTACAAACTTTCATGCACGCCACCATCACTCATTCTTGGTGTGCACCTGTATTTTGAAGGGTTCACTTGTTTGACCACGGACAAAGCCGTCCCAATTCTGATGTCTCCAGAATACGGAGTCCATACAGCTTCCAAAGCAAGGAAAAGCAAGCACAATATTTTCAGAGGAGATATGTAGATCAGCTGTTACTCAAAAACAGCAGCGAAAGATAGCAGATCCGTGGGGTACATAGTCATGAATAGACATATACTGCTACTCAATGTCTCTACTAAGGATTAAGAACATGAAGTTTGTGCATAATAGATATAGCATAGTAGCACAAAATCTTCTACACCCGATTTCCTCATTGTCGGAGTCGCGTTTGGGTTCGCGTTCCGCGGTTCGCTTCGGCTCGGCGCGGGGCGTGGTCCCCCCCGTGGCCGGCGCTGGTGGGTCGCGGCACAGAGCCCGAGGGGGGCGGGGCGACTTGGGGGGTTGGGCAAGTCAATTTGAATTCGCCGAAGACATAGACTGGTGACGTTAGTTTTACGACTCAACTAGTCCAGGGTTCTGTATAGTCGCTGTTGTGTGTTGCAATATCATCTTTCAAATCTAAAAAAAGTTAGTGTTTGTTGTGTGTTTTTGCTTTGTTTTTGTTTGTGTTAAGAAATGAAACTACTTACAAAAAAAAAAAAAAAAAAAATCGCCCTCATCCCAGAGGACCCGTGTTACTGTTTTTACATGCAGAAACAGCTCTTTTTCTTCCTTTCTTTTTTTTTTTGTTGCACGTTCCTCAAACTTGTTTGAGTCTCCATCTCACCATGAAGGCCTCTCACAGCTACGGCCAGATAACAGTTCCACTGACAAACACAAAGAAGTGGGAGAAGAAAAGAGGGGGGAGTGGGGGTGGGTGGTGGGGGGGGGGGGGGGGGGGGAGAGATGAACAACAGGAAAACGCGAACGACACATGGTAAACAGCCGTCCGTGTGAACACGGGGCAGCCTGAAGAATAGTCACGTTGGCTACAGTGCCGACGAAACCAACAGGCTTGGATGGAAGAGCTTCGTTTCTGGAGTCTCCTGGGATGGTTGTGGGTATCGGAGATGGTTGAGGAACTCCCAGAGCAGGTGACGGCCCAGGAGATGGACCTGGGTATGCTGGGGGTGGAGGATATGCCGCTGGGGGGAGACGGCAGGGGGTGCGGGTTGATAGCCTTGGCCTGGAGCAACGCCTTGAGGCGGTGGGCAGACAGCTTGTCCTTGGGTTCTTTGTTGGTTCTTCTTCTTTCTGTAGCAGTAGACCCCAATGCACACTGCGAGGGCAACAATGACCACGCCAACGATCAATATCACAGTAGCTTGTTTTAGACATACCCGTTTGGTCATTCCTCATTTTGCAGCAGCCTACCGACTCGTCGCAGCAGTCGGGCTTGTCGGAGGTGCATGTCTGCAAACGTCTACTTGTCATCCAGGTGCTAACTGAATGAGGATTCCCGGATGCGTCGGTTGTATTCATCGTACACTCTCCTCCTCGTCATGCGATAGCAGTTTGTTTCGTATTTCCGTTATGATTTGAATCGGCCGCATCTTGGCAAACCAGCGTAAGAAAGAAGATGACCACAGTCGCTGAATAATGTAACAAAAGATGGAAACGGACGGTCATTCTGGAGTTTCTTCTCACAACTGCTTGTCGTTGCACACAAATTCAGTCATGGTTTTCTTGTCTTCTGTGTCATAGAGACTTCAAACAGAGCTAGATCTTTGGAGAAAAAAAAAAAATCGCGGAAGGTGGGATGAACTAACTGGACAAACCGTTCGCTGTTTTCGCCGGAAAAAAAGATCCCTTGGCCCTCCTGTATCGTTTATACGATGGTGTTTTCTGTCTCTCACTTGCGATCATCTCCTGTATTTTGTTACCATCTTGCTGGTCGAATCTCGTACAACTGAAACAAAATGCCTCCTTTCAGGGCAGTTGCAGTTGTGAAAACAACCCCCCTTACTTCAAACTTTTGTTGTCACATCACAAACAAAAACAAAAAACGTCATATCGGTAAACGTCATCATATATGACAAAGTAAAAAAAAAAGGGATGATTGTCTTTTAGGATGCTCAGAAGATTTTCAAATGAAAAAAAAATCTTCAACGTTTTGGTCATAGACCGTCGTCAGGACTGATGAAATAAAAGTAAAGTCAAACAAACTTCGTCTTGGCAATGACGTATGAAAACATATACGTAAAGGGACGAATACGTGTTGTAAAGGTGTGTGTGTGTGTGTGGGTGTGTGTGTGTGTGTGTGCCTGTGTGTGTGCGTTGCGTGCGTTGCGTGCGTGTGTGTACGTGCTTGCGTGCGCGCGCGCGCGCGCGCGAGTGCGTGTGTGTGTGTGTGTGTGTCCGAGCGCGCGCGCGCGCACTGCGTGTGTGCGTGCGTGTCCGCGTGCGCTCGCGCGCGTGTATTGTATGTCTGTGTCAGGTTCGCTAAGACTGAGAAGCGGACGATATAGACAGACAGAGAGAGTTTACAGCCTAATCTAATTACTTCCAAACAGACCTAGGACTACTGAACACAGATTAACATTCACACAACATTTATTGACCGTGGATACATGAACATTTTTACCGACAATATGAGCATGACAACCTTTTACCCCAATCAATCCTTCCCACTCCAACAAAGCACGCCCCAACCAACACTCTCATCACATACACTCAATCACTTCGCATCCACGTCTCTGCCACGAGCTCGTCCACTGCAACTGGCAGTACCTAGAGACGTTCACACCACGTAGGTCATAAGACACATGACACATAGCATCAACATAATGCATATAACACAGTGCCAAAGTTAATCACAGACGAGAGAGCCCAACGGACTCCAACAACATGGATAATACCCAAGGCCAAAATCACACTGCCCAATTATGCCACACTAGTTATTGTTCACAACAAACACATTAAGCAGTACACAGATTCATCCCACCACTCATGTATCGCCGTCCAAGACCCCCAAACACTATTGCAATTATGTCCCACTCAACTGTTGTTCACAATTGTTCAGTGTGCACAACGCACACGCATGTCCATTCAGAACAGACACACCAGACAAGAGTGCGTTTCCTGTCACCACGCTGCTGATGGACGGGGCACACGATTGGCGTGTGTGATGCTCTGCGCCACACTAGACCTCTGGTCACACCTCACACCATCCTCGACGCCCTTCCCTGTAACACTGGTGTCCATCCCGTAGTTTCCCTCCGATAAAGACCCAAGGGAAGCAATGACCACGTGTTCTCCCAGCGCTGCTGCCCGGTCGCCACAAGATGCAGGTGAGTAGTTATCAGCCAGCCACCCACTGTGGATCAGCAGACACTTGCCCCTCATGCCCAAGCTGCGGTGATGTAGGGCGAAGAGCACGGACAAAGGTGGTTATCAGGTCAATTTAAACACTAGGTCTGGAAGAGGTTGTTGTAAACAGATAGGGGTAGACATTGAAAGGGTCAAGGGCATCAGAATGGGGGTGAGGACAGGGTCGGAAGGATGCAGGAAGAGTCCACACTTAATGGTCGGACGACCCTGGGATGACCGGTGTTGCATCAGGTTCCTCGATGGAGACGATAGGGGTCTCCGCTGTGACGCCAAGCAGCCCAACGTAGGGTTCTGTCCCAATCAGGCCAAGACTGCCCAACAGGGGAATCTTTACAAATCAATTAGAGAAAGAGCACAAATCCTTAGAATCCAGATCCTACATCATCACCACAACTTGACTAAACACTTTGTCACTAGTCAGATGCATGCACGAGTCCCACCCGCACACAAACATGGATCGCTCATAGCAAACGGGGCTCAATCCACGCGAACTCAAGTCACACTATGGGTTCACGCGTACCAAGATCAGCACCCACAATGACCTAAAAACCGACGCAAACAGTCGAACCCAGATACATTCCATGCCATCAATACAACCAAAATATACCCAATCCAAACCTACAGAACTTAATAGAATACACAAACCAAAAGTTACAAAACTCATCCCCATTATATAATAAATCTCTCAATGCTCTCGAGCGCGTGACCAGAATCAACAGAGCTTAATGTATAAATTTTCACCAAGCATTATCAAAATTTATACTGCAATTCACACTTCATCAGTGATCGACGCCTGAAAAGGAAGATAAACTACATGTCCAAACGGATTTTGATTTCAGACAGCATGGCATCTTCATATATCCCGGAGATAATATACTTTACAAAATAATAATAATAAAAAAAATTAACTAACATCTCCGCATCACGAACACCGCGAGCCTAACCAACCTGGCGATAATTAAAACAGCGCAAGGCACTCACTAAGAGCCCTAAACATCTGGCTTACCGACAATACCAACGTAGACAGCCCTATACACCACCCTAGTCTACACCTGCTATAACCCCACTAGTGGCAATAACTACCACTCAAAGACAGCAACGAGCCTGAAGCTACGCCACAAGCTGGCAACAGCTACACTGTGCAGCAAACAGACAAAAGACGGTTGCAACCAGGTACAGTCTGCTGCTCTCATACCAGCTGAGGCACAAGCTGAAGTTTACGTAACAACTACCACACGACTCGCTACCACACTGATGTTTAAACATGCAACCGCTGGTTTTTCAGGCTCCTCTCCCTAACCATCCCAGCAGCACGTGGGCACGGACTACCACGGACTAGCTTGGCAATACACCACAAGATACTAGTCTGCAACTCTTGGTGAACGAATCACCCACAATAAAACTATCTGGCCAAGAACCACACCTCTGCAGTCTTGCCAGCCTAGATCAAGAAAAAAAAAAAAAAGAAAAAAAAAGAAAAACTCGACGACCTTGCTGATTCCTACTCAGAAAACGTTTCAAACCTGCCACCTGTTGAGAGAACTTGAGTGGCCCACCTTGTCAATTGAAGCTACACACGCATACACGCGCATCAAACACAAATACCACACACACGCAACTCTCACTCACAATCACACAGACACTACACAAACTCACACAGCACTACGGCATGCACAAAGACAGCCAGTGTACACAAAACTGGCTGACACAGTTCATCTGGCCTAAAATAGACTAAAGGCGTAGAGTAGAGCAAGATACAAACTAGATCTAAACCTCCACGCTCTCTATCGGCTTTAAAATAACAAACTTATAGTAAATTTACCCCCAGACCGCGGTACAACCCCCCAAAACTGACACTAAAACGGCCACACCGCTGATGACAGAGCGCAAACAGATTGCTCATAGATCGTGATAGCGTGAACATGGTAACGACGACAGTAGAACATGCAGGCTCGGACCTGACAGTCTGTGTGTGCGTGTCTGTGTGTGTGCGCGCGCGCGCATGTGTGTGTATGTGTGTGTGTGTGTGTGTGTGTGTGTGTGTGTGTGTGTGTGTGTGTGTGTGTGTGAGAGAGAGAGAGAGAGAGAGAGAGAGAGAGAGAGAGAGAGAGAGAGAGAGAGAGAGAGAGAGAGAGAGTGTGGAAACAGGATTCTACTCTGTGTGGGAGACACAAAAGTTTTTCGTCTGTTCACAGTCTCTGTGGAAATGTTCGTAATTCATTGAAGACATTTACATACGTGTATGGAATAATGCTGTAGAATCTAGTAATAAGTGTTTATTTTACAGAAATTTTAAAACAGAGTTTTGCCGTGAAAAATATATGAATTGTTACGTGATATAATTTTTTTTTTCAATTTTTATATACTCACTGATTCGAGTTCGTTGTAGTAATCATAAACTCATGATAGAAATTGACAGACGATTCGGAATACCTCACGATGAACGATTGTGTCGGGGATTGCGACCAGAATGACCTTGGTGATGAGTTTCATTTTGTAATGAATTGTTTTAAAACATAACGACATTAGAAATCAGTTTATACCACCAAGAAAAGTTACATGTATAAAGTCCATGTTTATTTATTGTCATTTGCTGTGTGGTGGTAAAAAAGTGTTGCTAAATTTAGCGGTTTCTAAAACTTACTAAAGTTGGGTAACATTATAATAATCATATTCAGTGTGTTAATCATATGGAATTTTTTTATGTTTAAATTGTTTCATTTATATTTGTTTGATTTGTTTGAAGTCCTCCATGCTCCATAAGGGGTCACAGGATGAAAATCTTTGAAATCTGTGTGTGTGTGTTGTGTGTGTGTGTGTGTGTGTGTGTGTTAGATTCGTTTGTCTACGGTTTTTTTTTTTTTTTCGGTGCGCTTTCACTAACATTTAAAACGTATTCGTCCGTTTACGTAAATGTTTTTGTACGTCTTTGCCTATACGTTTTTTTATCTTTCTTTTTATGTCATAAGTCCTGAAGACGGTCTATGACCGAAACATTGAAGATTTTGTTCTGTTGTTTTTGTTGTTTGTTGTTGTTGTTTGCTCGTTTGTTTTTTCTTTCTGTTTTAAAATCTTCTGATCATCCTAAACGGCATTTTGTATTGTTCACAGATGATCTGCAGTCAAAAATATGTTTTATTATTCTGTCACATGGTGCGTTCGACGTGCATCACGCGACAGCATCAGCTTGACTAGTAAGGCTTCAATGAGTAAAACTGCTCAAACAACTTCTTTTACGGAAAAAGGCCTCTGTTCACAACTATTTAGTTTGAAATAAAGTCTATCAAAAGACACGAGATCAAAAATCAATTCTCTCTCTCTCTCTCTCTCTCTCTCTCCTCTCTCTCTCCTCTCTCTCTCTCTCCTCTCTCTCTCTCCTCTCTCTCTCTCTCTCTCTCTCTCTCATGTTTCCTTGTTTGTTCTATGTGCTCTATGCTGTCATATCTGCTAGGCGATTCGGTATCGTAAGCAGCATTTCTTTGAAGATGAGGGTTGTGTTCGTTTTTCTTGTGGAAGCAAGAGTTACTGTACTGTTTTTGTTGTTTTGGAACAGAACCTCGTTTTGCATGCACTTTGTGTGTCTGAGGTGTCTGTAGCCTCTTGTCAGCAATGCTGTGGCCTGTTAAGTCGTCAAGTCATCATTTTGCTGAGCATTACCGGCAATCACATGAATATGAACACATTAAAATGACATCATCTACATTTTTTTTAACACTAGCCCTGTTTTTGACAACACACTTTTTTTTTTTTCCCCTAAGCGAGCAACAGACGCATCTCATGCTGCGAACTTCATGACCAGATTTTTCGAATAAGTTTTCGTAGGTTCGCCAAAAAGACAAAGACAAACAAGTTACGAGACAAAAGACGATGCATTTCGACCTCTCAGGTCTTCTTCAGGCAAGAGAAACAACGTTCAGGACAATAAAAACGAAGAACGAGCAATCGCTTATCTTCTAGTAATACAGCGCCAGATGGGCGTTGAAATGATTGAAACTAACTTCATGATCGGAATGAATTTCCCCGACACCTGTCGAAACTGTGTCCACAGGTTCACAAAAGGCCTAGGAAAGCGTGCACGTTTCAGTAGGGGTGTCCCACGACTGCGGCCATGGAGCCAAGGAAAGCCTCAGTCCTAACATCTGGCGTCTGCGGACCATACGTTTGAGGCTGATTTTGCGTGACAGCTTCCCCTAAGTCTCCTTTCCGTGGTGGTATTCTCCTTGCCTTCAAAGTGCACACCACCCCCCTTCCCCCCGTCGTCCCCACTACCTGCCTGCAACTTGAGCAAAAACCAGGCTGTGCCTCCGGCAAGTTGTCTTCTGCTTGCAAGATGAGCCGGTTCAAGATGACCCCAGCAAAAATCTTCCCTTGTGATTATAGAAGGGAGATGGCCTGACAGTTTCCACAGTAGACTCTGCTGCCCTTGATTTCGTACAAGTGCTACGATCAGTGCATCTCAAAAGTCTTCTGGCATTTTCTCTCGTTCCCAGATGGCCTATTTGATTTCACTAAACATTTGAACTGCATCTGGCCCAGCAACCTTGTAATTTTCTACTGGTATGCCGTCTTTACCTGATGTGCGATCCCAGTTCAATCATTTCATAGTCTTGGTAAGTTCGTCAACTGAAGGAGGTTATTCTAGTTCCTCACTGATTGGCTGTGGAGGTATCTGGTCAATGGCTATGGGGCCAACTGTTTAACAGGGTACCAAAATGTGTTTTTCATCGAGTTCTCAAGCCTTCCTCGTCTTTATCCAGCTGTAGACTGCAGACAGGTGGATCTGGAAGAAAGGATCAATAAGTAGTTTTGAGGGCACCAGAGAACGTCTTGGAATTATGTGTGTCTGCATAGTTCTGGACTTCCTCAGATTTCTTGCTCTCTTTTACATGTATTTCATGTTTCTCAGGTGTTTGAGGCCTTGTCTTTCAGATGTTCATGACGGTCTTTCTTTCACATGGAGCTCAGATCGTTTTGTCACGTCACATAGGCACTATCTTAATCCTTCAGAAGCTGAGAGGTGTCTTCATTTTTTCATGGAACTAGTCTTGGTGTACGCGTTTCTTTGGTCCAAGGACTGCTTTTGCTGTCTCAGTGACGATGCTCTGAAGCTGGATCCACTTTTCAGTGCTCCCCTCAGCATGTGACTCTGCTGATTTCATGTAGAACTTCTTTCAGTCGGGGTCATGCTTGAGTTTGGCTGTGTTGGAATTAGCTCATACGACCTGAAGGTATCTATAATGGGAGGACACAATTTGGAGTTTCAAGACTGCTCGGATTAATGTGTGGTCGGTCCAGCAGAACGCACCACGCATTGCCCTTGTCACGCGTACTTCTTGAATGTGTCTCTGTCCGACTATGGTGTAGTCAGCCAGGTGCCATTGTTTTGACCTTGGGTGCCTCCACTAAGTCTTGAACTTTTTTTCTGCCTGGTGGAATACGGTGTGGGTAAGACACGATGAATATCTGGCGCACTTGTTGGGGAGGAGCAGGCCATTGCTGTTCGTTGTCCCACTCCATGGGGGGCCCGGTACTCCTTTCCAGTTTTCCCGTGTCATTTCCGACACTGGTGTTGAAGTCACCCAGTAACAACAGTTTGTCACGGCAGGAGTGGACCTTATGAGCCAGTCAAGGTCGGAATAGAAGTTCTTCTTTGCTCTATTTGTGCTGGCTAGTGTTGGAGCATAAGCGCTTGTAACTGTTTTATGAGGCGTACACCATTTCCTTCAGGCTGGGTGGGGATGACTTTCATCAGGCTGGCCCTGATGGCAAGCACCACTCCGTGTGTCCTGTCCTCATCCTCAGCTTTTCCTCACCAAAAGAAAAGCGTAGCCAGCTCCAGCTTCTTTCAGCATTCCTTCTTCACCGTGAAATCTTCTCTCACTGGGAGCGGCAATGTCGATCTGGTATTGTTTCCTTAGCACTAAGGGCCGCTTGTCATTCTGGTCTTGTTGTGCTGTCCCTGGTCATTAGAGTTCGGATGTTCCAGGCTCCAACACGGAGCATCTTCACCTTGTCTTTCTTGACTTTCGAACTCACGTAGATGGGTCCGTCAGCCATAGTAAACTGACTGGACGATCAAGGTCAAGCTATGTTTGGGGTATTTTTTTCTTACCCTCTTCTTCGTGTGAGGGTTGGCAAAGCATTCCTGAAAAGGTCTGACCAGTTGCCCCACCTGCTGTCGAACGTCTTCATTGCCCTGGTCAAAGTGAGTGACCACCTGGCTGAAGGCCACTTACGTGTACGTTTGTGACCAGGATTTCCTTGTGATTGTTTTCAACTGTCCCTTTCGTCACCTGCCCAGCACCGCAGGACTTTAGTAGGGTCGGTGAACACTGCGCATAATTACCTGTGTGTGGTGAAGCCATTGTACGAGGGGAATCCCATCCTCTTTGCCAGGGAGCTGGTTTGGCAGTGTGTGTGTGTGTGTGTGTGTGTGTGTGTGTGTGTGTGTGTGTGTGTGTGTGTGGTGGGGGGGGGGGGGTGTATGCGTGCGTGTGAATGTGTGTATCCGTGCATGCATGCATGTACATGTGTATTTTGTTTATGTGCGCGCACACACGTACACACTAACACACACACCATCACACACACACACAATCACACACACACACAATCACACACACACATGTGCGCGCGCGCACACACACACACACACACACATGCACGCTCGGGTACACACACACACACACGTGCGCGCGCGCGCGCGCGCGCGCGCGCTCGCGCGAAAAAAACAAAACATAACACACACACACACACACACACACACACACACACACACACCAAACACACACACACACACACACACACGAGCGCGTCGTGTGTGTGCGTACGTGGTGGTTTGTGTGGTATGTATGTGTATGTATGTATGTATGTATGTATGTATGTATGTATAATGCCTCCTTTCAGGGCAGTTGCAGTTGTGAAAACAACCCCCTTACTTCAAATTTTTGTTGCACATCAAAACAAAAAAACGTCATATCGGTAAAGGTCATCATATATGACATACATGTTGTCTTCATTCAGGCGTTGGACCCGTGGATTCGGTGGATGGAGCAGCCGTTCACAGCAGCTTCAATGTCTTCTCCATGTCAGGCATACATGGATGATGTATGTGCCAGTGCTCGCTGTGAGGAGAGCTTACAAGAAATGATAAATAAGACGGAAACCTTCCTGCATTACACCGGAATGGAAGTGAAACACAGAAAGTGTGCCACCATTCATGCACAACGCACAGGAAACAACTGGGCCTCTACAGATGTGACTGAGAACGTCCACGTGACGCTGCAAGGGGAAGATACACCGTATGTATGGAAAGATGAGCCATACCAGTATCTTGGATTTCAAACAAATCTGACTGGAACTTCTGATAAAGAACAACTAGCACAGGCGAGCGAGGAATTCGAAAGAACGCTAGAAAAAATTTCGCTTTCACCTTTACCATTGTGCAAGAAAAT
>JADBJO010002201.1:0-2500 GCA_016801955.1 Conus betulinus
CTGAATAGGGTCAACATAAGATAAGGCAACAAAAGAAGCATGCAAAAAGTGACTAGAACTACAATACGATAAAAAAAAAAAAAAAAAAAAAAAAAAAAAAGGAGAGAGAGAGAGAGAGAGAGAGAGAGAGAGAGAGAGAGGCGAGAGTGGGTGCGGGAAAGAGCGTTAGAACAATCTGACAATCAAAACATTCCAAGGAGATGCAAGACAAGCAATTTGAAGCACCAGGGGGAAAAATGAAAATAAGCACAAATCGGGGGGAGATGCATAATGATGGCCAGTCACCGTCGGGAGGGGGAGGGGGGGGGGGGGGGGGGGGGGGGGGGGGGGGGGGGGGGAGGATGTCATATAGATAATAAATCAAGTCATTCCAACAGAAAACTGTGTGTGTGTGTGTGTGTGTGTGTGTGTGTGTGTGTGTGTGTGTGTGTGTGTGAGAGAGAGAGAGAGAGAGAGAGAGAGAGAGAGAGAGAGAGAGAGTGTCGCATAAGAATACAAGCATACAACAAGCATAACAACATAATGAAAAGATTGCAGGTAAAAGTAGGAAACACACACGTGCGCGCGCGCACACATACATACACACACACACACGCGCGCGCGCGCGCGCACGCAGGCGCGCGCGCGTACTCGTATACAGCATACTTATTAAACGGAATAACATGTGCATTTCAAGTACAAAACACTTTCTAAATAGTCAGGGTCATACAAAAGGCAAAGAGGGTGTTGGTGGTTGGTGGTGGATTTATGGCGAAGTATGCAAGTATTGGCACATAAGATGGTTGAAATAATGGTGTTTGAAGGTTGCTATGCATTGGTGTTGTTTGGTTGATTCAGGGAGCGAGTTCCATTGACAGGAACCTGAATATGTTAAAACTGGGATTGAATAAATCAATTCTAGGAACAGGGACATGAAGTTTGGGTAGAGTCCTTGAGGAATTAATTGAGAATCTGTGAACTAATGTTGAGGGTGCCTTCCCAGACACAATCTTGTGCATTATGATCCCTTTGTTGTATTCTAATCTCAGACTTAAGGGGAGAACTTGAATCTTTATATAGTCCGAGTCCAGAAGACTACTGCTTTTTAGGAGGACTAATTTGAGTGCTCTCGCTTGTGTGTAGGCTTAGCAATGGTTTGAGGGTGTGCGCTAGCAGAGTCCCATAGAGTAGATCCATAGTCTATGTATGATTGGATATGAGACTGGAAAAAGAGCTTGCGTGAATGCAGGTCGAGGAAGCGTTTGATTCTGGAGAGTTGATAAACTTTCTGCGAAATTTTGCTGCACAGTGAGGTTATGTGAGTTTGCCAACTAATATTGTTATCAATTGTTATTCCTAGCACTTTGAGGAATGTAACCTGTTCAACTGGTACATTTTTAAGATGTACAGGAGGGAACTTAATAGTGAGATTTTGTCTTTTTTGCCTAGTTGTGATAAGCATGGATTTAGTTTTTTGAGGGTGAAGTGACATGTGATTTAATTCAGTCCATCTTACGAGGTCATTTGCACTTTCTTGTAAAGTTTGTGCAAGAACAGTAACATCATCAGAATGATTTGTGTGTATTGTTGTATCATCAGCAAAGAGTTCACAGGTGGATGTAATATAGAGAGGTAGATCATTGATGTAAATGGTGAACAGTAAGGGACCCAGGATAGAGCCTTGTGGGACGCCATAGGAAAGTGTTTGAAATGAAGAGAAATTTGTATTAATTTTCACACATTGTTGCCTATTTGTGAGATATGAGCCAAAAAGCGTAAGAGTTTTTGTGGATAAGCCATACAATTTCAATTTTCTGAGAAGGAGGTTATGGTCTATCACATCAAATGCTTTTTTGAAATCAATAAATAGGACACCACAATATCTGTTGTTGTTAATGCTATTTAGCCAGTCATCAACGAGGTTGATTAGGGCTGTGTGGCATGAATGGTTGTGTCGGAACCCGGACTGTCTTGGATGAAGCAAGTGGTAAGTATTAAGGTGGTGTAATGTGTGTTTGTGAGCTTGCATGTGTGCGCGCGCACGTGCGTGCGTGTGTGTGTGTGTTGTTTGTGTGTATGAACATTTTCTCATGCCTAGAATTTTCTTCAGGTTCTCAACTAATTTCTTGTGCACAATCCTCTTATGCAGAACAGTCTTACATATCTCATTAATGAATAATTAATAAATTCTTTCTCCAGTATATTGTAATCACTTTATAGGCTTCGTCAGTGCGGGAACGAATAGTTGGCCTTCTGGCCAGTTTACCCATACATCAGTCTGACTCAAATCAAACACGAGTTGAAATTTCAGTGGACTTAAATAACATAACAGTTGCATCCAGTGTTTTCAGTCCAATCTATTTTCTTGTTTAGCACAAACTTACAAACAACTTATAACTTGCAAGCAACTTATTAAACTGATATTCTCGAAATTCTTGTAATCAAGCGTCTTTCCAGCTGAGGGATTGTGTTGATGTTTCTCCACCACCCCCTCCTCCTCTTTTCGTTTGAAAAGAGATGT
>JADBJO010002201.1:7500-22500 GCA_016801955.1 Conus betulinus
GTCAACTGTTTTCCCTGCTTTTTTGCCCTTTTGGAGTTTGCTTGAATAAAAGAAGTGTGAAAGATCAACGTGTGTGAAGTCTGTTATTGGCGTATCTATGGAAACGAGTGACGGGCTTGACTTTATTTCTTACTTCTTTTCTGAAATATATCAAATATAAACATATATTGAAAGGAAGTTAGGGATATAATTGAACAATCTTATGGGAAAACATATGCAGTTCTGTCCAAACGAATTTCTACTTAATATTCAAAGTACTGAAATAAGAGCGCACACCACTTTGAATACCGTGAATGGCATTGCTCTGATTTTCATACATGTAAATGTCCTTGCTGTGTAAACATTTCTTAACATTTAAGCCCCAAATAACGCGTGAGGTATATTTCAGCTTAAGGGGATAGATTTGCCATATCTCTAAACCCTGGTGTAGTCATAAAGTGTATGTCCACTGTGTTTGGTGTGACAGATTATGAACGTGCATGTGACAGGATGAGGCACACTTGCACAAGAGTGGTAGCAAGAATCTTGTCATCTGAGTCAGCCAGCTATTCTGTCAGTGAATATGTTTGTTCATGATTAAAGCATAAGTTGTTTTCTTTCCCTTGCCTAGCCCTAAAACACACACACACACACACACACACACACACACACAGAGAGAGAGAGAGAGGGGGGGAGTGGGTGGGTGGGTACTTGCATATGCCTGCATTCCAAAACAAAGAGTCCTCTATACTTTTTATCTAAAGTCCAGTTCATTTTATCTTTTTCACTTTTAAACAGAGCAGTCAATAGCAAAGCTTAGAGGAAATACAAACCAAATGATGGAAGCAACTTTGCACTAGTATAACATTCTTGCTTCGAGCCACAACGTTTTCACACTACTGTAAACACTCGTGTGTGTGTGTGTGTGTGTGTGTGTGTGTGTGTGTGCGCGCGCGCGTGCGTGCGTGCGTGTGTGTGTGTAAGACATAAGAGCAAGCTTTGTTTATAATTCAATATTTCTTGCAGTCATTGCAACACAGAGCTGCTCTGTAAGTTGCTGGAATGGTGCTAGGTACTTATCCTTGGAATTCATTAGTTTATATATATATATATATACATATGTGTCTGTGATGTAAGTAGCATCGGTTCATGAAGAAGCCTTTTGGCGAAAACTTGGATAAAAAAAATTAACTCTGTGGGCGGTGTTGACAACTTATGTTTTATTATATATATATATATATATATATATATACATGCATACATACACACACACACACACACATATATATATATATATGAATACATACATGTATGTTATATACATACAGGTATGTTATTTATATATATATATATATATATATATATATATATATATATATATATATATATATAATGCTGAACAATTAAGTAGTGGGGGAAAACAAGTGCAGGTTAACAATTCTTCCATCATTATAGTAATGATTTGGCAAAGATTAGAAATTGAGAGGGAAAAAAAAATTGAAGATGAAATAAATGGGAAAATGTATATAATAAATATGAAAAACCCCTTCACTAGCTGCATGAAGAAGAAACTATCGCAATCCCTCCCGAAAACAGATCTATATGTGCCTGCTCCGAATCCCTCCCGAAAACAGATCTATATGTGTCGCCTGCTCCGAGGCCTTTCGTCCGCTGGATCGGACTCATCAGGGGGAGACACGGCTGATTGTGTCTGTGCTCTTGGCGTCAGATAGAGACACACCACAATCCATAATTCTGTGGTGTTCCAACCGCCAAGGGTTCGAAAAAGAATGCAACAGCACCCCCAAAGCAGCCAGCGAAAGGTAATAGAATTAAAGAAAACGAAAGTTTGGAGAGGAAAAAAGTTGTTGAAAACTAAAAACATTAGGCAAATAGTATAAAATGTAAGGGACAATCTTTGAGCCTATGCTTGAGGATCCATTTAAGGATGCAGGGAGATCAAAAGATACGGAACAGTCTGAGTGGTCAGCTCTGCTGTTCAATAACCCAAGCATTGTCAGTGGCTAAGAATTGTGAAATATATATATATATATATATATATATATATATATATATATAACAGTTTAGTAGTGGAGGAAACAAGGGTAGAATAACAATTCCTTCATCATTACATTAATGACTTGGCAAAGATTATTTTAGTAAAGAAAAATAAGTTTAAAAAAGGGAGAGTGGGGTAAGGGGGGAGGGGGAGGGAAGAAGAAAGAAATTGAGAACGAAAAATCAGGGAAACATAATTATCACAAACATTGAACCCTTCACAAGCAGCATATGGGAGCCATCTTAATCAGTCCTGAAGACAGAACCATTGATATTGCCTGCTCCAAGGCTTTCATCCACTGGATTCAGACTCATCAGACAGGCACGGCTGGTTGTGACTGTGCTCCCTTGGCATCAAATGGAGGTATACCACAGTCTATAATTCTGTGGTATTCTCACCACCAAGAGTTCAAGAATGGAATCCAACAGCACCTCAAAGCATCCAGAGAAGGGTAGAAAAGTAAAACGAAAAGAAAGTGTGGTAAGGAAATACATTGTGAAAAACTACTAAATCTTTATGTGAAAATGATAAAATGTAGGGGACAAGCCTATGCTTGAGGATCCATTTCAAATTGCAAGGTAGGTCAAAGCGTGTCCAACAGTCAGAATGGTCAGCTCTGCTGTTTGATAACCCAAACAATTGTGTGGAACAGCCTTTACTTGGATCTCGTGAGAGATGCAATCTCCCACTGATTGACCAAACAAGATTATGTTGAACAAATTAGTGTTGGAGGAAAACAACTAGGCTAACAATTCCTCAGTCATTACTTTAATGACCTTTGGGAAAGATTATTTTAGTGAACAAAAGTAAAAACAAAACAAACAAAAAATGTGTGTGTATGTGTGAGTGTGGGGGGGGGGGGGGGGAGGGGGGGGGGGGGGGGGGGGGGTGGGGGGGGGGGGGGGGGGGGGGGGGGGGGGGGAAGAAAGAAAAAAAAAAAGAAAACTCGGGAAAATATGTCACAAATATTAAAACTTTACTAGCAGTATATGGGTACGTCCTAATCCATCCTTTCATATTGATATTCACTGCTCCAAGGCATTTTGTACACTGATGAGACTCCTCACGGAGGGACGGCTGATTTTGTCTGTGTTCCTGTGGCATATATGAAATAAATGTGTGTGTGTGTGTGTGTGTGTGTGTGTGTGTGTGTGTGTGTGTGTGTGTGTTTATAGACGTACAAATTTTGTATATATAAGCTTATAAAATCTGTCAGTTTACATGCAAAAAGGTTAAAGGGAGAGAAAAGAAAACAAATACTGTGTGAGAAAAGTTAAATAGATTAAAAAAAAAAAAGGGGGGGGGGGGGGGGGGGGGGAGGGGGGGTGGTGATGGGTATGGAAGGAGGGCATACGGAAAGAACAAAACAAAAAACAAAAACAAACAATTGTGTTTTGATGAAAGAAGAGGGACTCTGATTAAATAGAGTGCTCCACGCCTGCATTTCAGATAGAAATATTGAACATTCACGATGCATTAAAAGGGCCCTGGGCCCTGGGATGTACACAGCCACTCTAAAAAGTTCATCAGTCAACAATCAGATCAGGATGTGATTCAAGCCATTTCAAAATTTTAGCTTCATTAGCTTTCCTCCTCTTTTCAGTAAACGTGTTGACGGTATACATGAATGGGTTGACCGCAGAATTTAAAGGTAAAACAAACACAGCAAGGGCCACATTCACTTCTCCAGGAATGGGAGTGCCACCCAGCGCCAACATCCCACATAAACCAATAGGAAACCAGCACAGGAAGTCTGTCACAGCAACAGTGATCAGCCGACGAGCTATGGTCATGTCTCGTGACACTTTGCTTGAATTTGCTTTCATAGAATTGTCTCGAACTGACCAATAGATAAAAGCCTGACCAGTTGAGATGAACAGAAATAAAACAAAATTGAAAATTATTAAAAAACACTTATTATATATAATCTTCCTTTAAAGTTTTGTCTCGTGACTGGCAATGGGATGCAGATACCTGTCTGACCATAGAATTCCCAATGAGATGTCATAGGTAGTAAAGGCAACATGGGCTAAAAACCAACCAAGCAACCATTCAGCAGACAAGCTACTGATGCTGACGTTCTGTCAAACCTTACAGATGTGAAAGGAAAACAAAGGACAATAAAACGATCCAGTGTGATAAACCAGATGACCAACACTGACACCTCACTAGATAACAAAGACAAAAAACCAGCCGCCTTACAGACTGCACTGTTTTTTCCACATGTGATCGTGTGGAGATATTGTCCACGGAACCGTTCATCAGCCACCCCAATAAAAGCAATGTAGACACCCATTAGAAAGTCAGCCATGGCGAGGTTGGTGACAAAGACACTGTAACCGCTTAAAGACGCCATGCCTTTCACAAAGAAGCGTGCACAGCCACAGAACACGTTACCAGTCAACGACAGAAATGCAATCAGCCACAGGAATGCTCGGTACGTCCATGACTGTAACAGATCTTTACATGAAGAATTTCATCTTCTGGGGCGAGGCACACTAAGGTATTGAAGCTATGTGGAAGTATTTCTTTGCAGCACAATTTGTAATTCTCTGTGGATATGAAACGAAAATTGGAAAGGCCTTTAAATAAGTCAGGTGGAAATAGTTGAAACGGGCTGTCATCCATGTACAGTTCTTTCAAACTGTGGTGTGAATTTAAACCCCACCAGGCTGATTGTGTGAAGAGAAGTAAATGTCAAATTCAGTTTCTGTAAATGGGGAAACAGTGACAAGACTGTAGTGTCCAGCACAGTCAGAGTGGTATGGGCTAAATGTAGCACAATGAGGGCACTGTGCTGGTTAACTGAGGAGAGATTAGTGTAGAGAGAGGACAGGGGATTATGAGAGAGGGGAAAGAGTGTGCAGGTTTTTGAAACCCCAAACAGAAGTCAGGTTGACGTACCGGAGTTTGTTACTACTGAGATCAAGAAACCTGACATTCACTAACTGAATTTGGGGCAGGGATGTCAAAGAACATTGTGCAAGACCCAAAGAAATAAGGAGAGTGTTATTGCTCAAATCGTGTAGTGTCATACCTGACCCTGTGGCATCCAAGTAGCGAATCTGAGGAAAGAGAGCTGCAGAGAAAGGCTGAGGGACACAGAAGGGTGTAACCCTGACAAAGACACTCTGTAGGACATGTCGCACTGCATGCCAATTCATCGTCATTCATAGGGCAGTGAGGCCAGCCGTCACACAAATGGTCACTGTGTAAACACACTGTTTGTAGCTCTGCATCGAAAATGGCCTGGACATTTAATTTAATTTCTTCACATCCCTCTTCATCCTGGTGATCAATACAGTCATATGCTCCATTGCACCGAGTATACACAGGCAGACAGTCATTGAAGTGACCAGGACAACGATAGTGGCTGTCAGGGCAAGACTCATTGGCCTTCATTTGGGGTGGAGAGGAACTGTGCAATTCCATTAAACTCAACAAGAGCTGGAGATGCACACAATAATTTGTTGCCACCAGACCACTCAATGTCCTTGATATCAGGGGCAGTTTGCTTCGTCTGACTCATCACGGCAATGAAAGATATTATCACATAGTTTGTCAAAAAGCAGACACTCGCCATTGTTGCATGCAAACATTCTAAAGCAAGGCGGGCGTTTACAGAAGGATTCATCACTGTTATCAGGGCAGTCAGTTAGGATGTCACATACTAAGGTGTATGAAATCTGTGTGGAGTCATCACTACACATGAACGTGGGTATTGAAATAAAACGGTGATTAGATGAGTTAAATGTGTTTATATGTGGCGACATATTTGAAACAACACAAGCAGAGCTTGTCTCCTGACTACAAATTTGGTATTGGTCAGAACCACATAGAAGAAAATGTGTGTGTCACATGACCATCAGGGCATTTCGTCATGTATTGATGTCCTGATGATAGTAAAAAGGAAGTGTTGTTTACCAGCATGATCTTCAAATAAGAATATATTGTTCCTGTCTTATTATGTACGAGTTCACACATTGTCCCAAAGGGGAAATCCAAAGGATACTTGGTTACACAAAAGACCGTCTCTAATTGTATGTTTGAAATAGAATGTACATCAGTGTAGAAGCACATCTTTGATCTTGTCGTCCTACGAGCAGTATGCGTCCAGAAATGATGAATGACTGTTCTTTTATCGTTTACCACAGCATAATTGTACATCTCTGGCAAGGAGTTATCTCTTGTGTGCAAACCAACCAAAAGTCCATCAAAAACCAGTCAGGATGTAATTTTGTTTTGTTTCTAAAGATAGCTAGCCATGATGAAAGACACACTGGAGCTCTTTGCTTTTTTTTGCGTTAAAGTACAATACTCATCAGCACGTTTGTTCAGATCTTTGCTATAACTGACAAATCCTTTCAGACTGTGGACAAGTTTGTAGCAATTGTTGCAAAGTGCAACTAGTCCATCACACCGAGGACTACTGTAGGGACAGTCACCTGTTTCATCTCGTCCATCTTCACACTCTTTTTTCAGGTTGCAGGCCAGGTGATGGTGAAACCTGATGTAATACTTCACAGAACAGTTCCAGCCTCTGGGTGTATGAAAACGCCAAATACTCTTAGGAAAGAACGAAAAGTAAAGTCTAAAGCAGATTTTGTTCGTGCAGTGTTCTAGTTCTGCAACGACAAATAGTTGCCGAGTTTGAATGATATGGCAAAATCTGAATGGCGATGACCCCACCGGCGCCATATGAGATGTTTCTTTATTTCGTATTTTCCGTAAGAACTGTTGACATATTTTTTTGAGGAACGATACAATGCTACATGCGCCATCCTTGAATTATATTCTTTGAAGCTAACCAGAACTGTCTGGTTCACAGGCACAGCCTTCTCCACAACTCTACCATCAGTATGGTTTCCTCTAAAACTGACATACCCGGACGTTGGTGTCTCCATCACAACAACAAGAGGATCTGCATTTTAATACGGGTAAACAATGATGTCATTGAACCGTGTGTCGAACACAGATTTTGAAAAAGCCTTCAATTCTTTTAGCTGGGTTTACATTTAAAGTGTTAAAAGCATTTGGGTTCAAAAAGATGCATGACAATGAGTAGAAAACGTCCACAGAAATACTGAATCATGGATCTTTGTTTAAGTTCAGACTGGTTTGAAATGGAACGATGGTGCAGATAGGGTGACTCACAATCAGTATGGTTATCTGTATTACGTGTGAATGTAGCGGTAATATCGTGTGAAAATGTAAACATGCACGGAATAGTGATTAATTATGTAAAACTCAAACTTTTTAAAAATATGCATATGATACTGAAGTTCTTCTAGAATGTGATAAAACATCATTTGATAGTTACATAAATATTTCCGAAAAACTAATACATATGACATTGGAAAAACTAGTGCAAACTTGCCAAGGAACTTTATTAATTCTGCACTTAGATTTGGTCTGGAACTTCCATATGGTGAGCATGCTCACATTGCGGTTAACAATGGCTCACAAATTGTTCAGTTATTTAATTATTAGAAAAAAGCAGAAGTGAAGCATTTATTGAACATTAAGGTGAGAAAGCACCTACCCTGGATAGGGCTGCGACTCTGAAATCAATTTATCAAAACTTTTATCATTTGTGGGGCTTGGCTCTTCTTACCTAGGCCACCTTACACCTTTGAGATTTCAAAACATCGTTTTGTGGAGGACAAGAAATCAAACAAAATGAATAGAAAAACTGTATACATAAGTAGCTGAAATGGTGATTTCAGACCACCAGAATCGAGAATCTTTGTATCTTCACTGAAAATATATACACAGCCCTATACGGCATTGAATATATCCTTTTTTCTTTACCTGAAGTCAATCAGTTATTAAAGCAAACCGTCTGGTGCCGATTCAGAAAATACTACAAAAATACGTTGCTTTGTGTGGCTGATAAAAACACTTATTTAATTAATTATGAACATGTAAACAGCATTCCTCATTTAAAAGTGAAAAATATGTACCTGTACAGAAATTTCATTTCAGTATTTTGTAAATCAAAACTTGATTTCTTGAAAACTAAATACACAAACGAAGCAAGATGTATTTGTGGAGAACGGAGAATAAACAGCAAGCATCTACTGTTTGACTGTTTACCTCTTCAAGCTCACTTACCACCATTATCATCAGGCATGTCATTGTGTGATGTCATTTCAGATTTAAAGCTTGCCTTCAATGTTGTTTTTATCATTAATTTGCAGTCCAGTTAAGCATTTACTTTAAGATTATTTGCAGGTATATTGTAGGGATGCTTAGAGGGATATATATATATATATATATATATAATGCTGAACAATTACGTAGTAGGAGAAACAAGTGCAGGTTAACAATTCTTCCATCATTATAGTAATGACTTGGCAAATATTTGAAATTAAGAGGAAGAAACAAATTTAGAAGATGAAGTAAATGGGAAAATGTTTATCGTAAATATGAAAACCCTTCACTAGCTGCATGAGGAAACTATCGCAATCGCTCTCGAAGGCAGATCTATATGTATCGCCTGCTCCGAGGCCTTTCGTCCGCTGGATCGGACTCATCAGGGAGACATGGCTGATTGTGTCTGTGCTCTTGGCGTCAGAAAGAGACACACCACAGTCCATGATTCTGTGGTGTTCCGACCGCCAAGGGTTCGAAAAAGAATCCAACAGCACCCCCAAAGCAGCAACGAAAGGTAGTAGAATTAAACAAAATGAAAGTGTGTGGGAGGAAAAAAGTTGTTGAAAATTAAAAACATTACGCAAACAGTATAAAATGTAAGAGACAATCTTTGAGCCTATGCTTGAGGATCCATTCAAGTATGCAAGGGAGATCAAAAGATACGAACAGTCTGAGTGTCAGCTCTGCTGTTCAATAACCCAAGCATTGTCAGCGGCTAAGAATTGTGCAGAACAACCTTTCCTTGGATCTCCTAAGAGATGCAATCACCCACTGATTGACCAAACAATATAATGCTGAACAATTAAGTAGTGGGGGAAAACAAGTGCAGGTTAACAATTCTTCCATCATTATTCCATCATATGTGTATATATATATATATATATATATATATATATATATATATATATATATATAATACACATATGCATATATGCACTTAGATAACAACATTATGCATACACTTACATAGTCACAGACATTTATGCTCTCTCTCTCTGTCTGTCTGTCTAATATCACATACGTAAAAAGACGTAAAACTGAAGTACTACTGCTACAGGTCATCTTGCCTGCTCCAGATGTCCACCCTTTGCTGGAGACAGGTGACTTGCACCAGGATGGACAATATACAATGCACTAAGGGACTTGCATTAGTCTTGATCCTATGAGAGTTATGGAACACATGAACTGTGTAGATTTATGATCCGTTTCAGCACGTTTCATGTGACTATTTTAGTATGTTTGGAACAGTTCTCAGTCAAAACGTTCTTTAGACTGAATTTGTATTGGTTTTCTCTTGTCGTTTCATCTCTTTATTTATATCTTTTCCTTGAGTCTAAGAACGTACATTTTTTAAAATAAAAAATAGACTGAAAAAGCTGGCTGGAGAGTAGCAACAGAACCAAGCTGCTTTATTTTCATTTGAATTTTATCGTGGCAAAGGCATGGCTGATAACGGTTATGTAATGGAACTACGTATCTGTCTTTATACTTTGAAAGTTACCTCATTCAGTCGACTGTTTTCTTCCTGTTGTATAGGCCATTTCGACTGTTTTCTTCCTGTTGTATAGGCCATTGAGTCTGGGTAATTTCCATATGATTTGTTTTCGATCTTCAAGATTAGTTTCAGCATGTTCTTTAATTATTCAGACTCACTTTTGATGACATACTTCTTTATATTGATCTCTCCAGTTTTCTTTCTCTTTCCTTCACTGCTGTCCCTGGCAGTCAATTGGATTGTAGTGTTTCACCCATGGCACTGCAAACCCAGAAAAATACAGACGCGGTCTTCTGTTTAATACTACGGAAGGACTGTCACAAGGGATGACAGTCACAATGGATGAACACAGGCCTGACTGAGCTCTCATCCAGACGATGAATGTTCCCATAGAGCAGGCGTAAGCAAATGGTTCTGTTCAAAACATGGACGTTGTGGTCCTATGCTCACAACTAGACTTAAGCTAACAGCAATGCACAATCCATAGCAAGTGTAGCATACTTCTCTCCCACCATCGCACGCATTGCACTTGTTGTTCATTACAGGCCAGTTCCAGTTAGCGCTCACTTTCAGCAAATTCCCACGCACACAGAAATATGCTGTTTACCATACTTACTGGCATGTCGGCTCTCTCACTCACTCACTCACTCTCTCCCTCTTGGGGGCAAGTTGATCTCATCCAGATGACCAGACGTGTTTTTCTCCACTGGTAACAATTATGCACGTTTTTCGCTAATTACAGTCAATGAAATCACCCTGCAGTGATATTTGAGTTACACATAATAGAAATGTGTGTGCTGATTATGCAGAAGTGAAAATTAGAAGTATTCAACATGCTGATTTTCACACCTTGCAGTACCAAGTGTCATGCAGACTTTTTCCTCTCTGTGTACCTATGCCTCATTGCGAAGCAGGTCGCTTTTGCAAAGAAGATTAAGACATGGCTGATTACAATAAGGAACAAAGTGGACATACTTGCTTTTGTTTTTGTAGCGGCATATCTCCTGTGTTGTGGAGATGTTGAGTTGAATCCTGGACCTGACCACAACAAACAAGACAATGCGCGGACAGACGCTGACAAAAACAGTTCCGTCTGTACCCTTCTACATGTCTCTAGCGATTCTCCCTGCCAGTGGATACTGCACAGCAGATTCTAGACGCCATCCAGCGACAGGAGAACAGGTTCGAGTCATTAGAAGCTCGCATGGGAGTTCATGAGACAAGACCTCAGTGCAATTTAAACAGATATTGGTCTTGTCAAAATGAAATGTGACGAAATCGATAAACGCTGTGGTAAACTGGAAAGTGACTGTAACAAGTGCTTCTGTTTACTTTAAGATAACATGGCTGATATCAATGAGCTGTATGAGGAAAGAGAAAGCAGCAAAAAAGAAACGCAACAACTCACACAAAAAAACAACCAGTGAGACCACCAAGCAACTGACATGACTGAGGGAGGAGGTGGGCAGACTGGAAGGGTTCTCCAGACGAGACAACCTCGGTATGTTTGGGGTGCCTGCAGCAGAGGGGAGAGAGGCCTTCGACTCCTGTGCCAGAGCGGGTGACGGACATCCTCAACAACGTGGAGACAGACAAATTGTGGACAACGGACGACATTGCTTGGGTCCATCATGTAGGTCAGAGCAGAAATGGTGGACCCCAGCCTGTGATTGTCAATTTAGCAGGTGGAAGAACAAGATGTCAGTTATGACAAACAAGGACTTTAGTGCAAGACTGAAGGACAAGGGAGTAACTGTAGCCAATGACCTCACCCACCAGCAATCCATTATAGTCGCTGATGCCAAGAAAGAGGGTTAGGTGTCATTCTTCAGAAAGGGGCAGTTAGTAGTGCAGTCCAGACGACCTGACCCAAGAACGTATGCTGATGTGGTGGATTCTGACTCCACGTGGGTCATCAGCAATTGTGGTTGTCCTCCCTGCATGACACTGTAAACAAACAGGTCAGAGGTGACAGTGTACCGTGCGGCACATCCAACATTGCGGATTCCTCTTCTCGTCCGTCGCCATCTTGGCAGGTCGGCAGTCGAAGGTCATCATCTGCAAGTCGTGATTGCAGCGGGTCACGGCAGTCGGGCGTGCGGGAGTTTTTTCAGCGCTCGCAACCAAGGCCAGGAAACACGTCGGACAGCACACCTGTGAACGAGACCCCAGGAAGGTACCCCCTTCCTCGTCGTTCAGACAGGAACGTTAAAAAAACAATAGGACAGGCTTGGCCATCCTTGTGATTTGAAATTCCTGACTTTTAATATTGAAACTTGTACACGAAATTGACCGACATCACTTTCTTAAAATACATTGAATTATTTCATTTCGTTTGCTTGACAGAAACTTTTGTGGATGACACTTTTGACTATTCTGGAATTTTTATTAACTTTTTGAAATATCATGTACCTGCAAAAAAGTTATGAAAACAAGAAATTCTGGTGCGTTACTGTTTTTAGTACGCAGATGCTACCAACACTATATAACACGTATAAAGATTGATTGTGAAAGTACTGTGGTTGTGAAATTAGATAAGTGTGTTTTTAAGGTCGATAAAGATGTGCTTATTATTGCAACATACGTTGCTCCAGAGAACAGTTCTTTATACAGTAACAAAATGCAAAAAGATGGAATTGTCTTACTAGAAGAAGCTCTCCTCATCATTATCAATGATGAAGAGTTATATGTTGTGGTCTGTGGGGATCTAAATGCGAGAACAGGGTGGAAGCAACCTAACTGGAATGAAGCACTTACCTATTCTCCTATTGATGATGTCAATGATAATGATACTGATATTTATAACCGACAGTCAAAAGATCTGTTTATCAATAACTTTGGTGAGTCTTTGTTGAATTCGTGTTTTATGTTGGACTGTATTATTGAGAACGGTGCATATGTTGGCGATTTTGATGGTCAGTTTACGTATGTTTTGCCACATGGTAATAGTGTTATTGATTATTTAATGATCACTAAAGGGCTGTTTTCAAGTAATTGTCATTTACATATTGGAGACTGTAACGCAGGCCTAGTGCCCACGAAACCAAGACCCACAACCCTTCCCACTCTTACTGTAACACTAACCCACTAACACAGTTCCATTTCCAACATTTAATGACACTTCATTGTACACACATCCACACAATAGAATCACACGAAACAACATACATCAAAACACATGAGGAGGAGGAGGATGGGAATGAGGATGATTATGCTGAGAACCTGAATGAATTTATTACATGTATACTTACAGGACAGGTTGTGAGCAGACAAAACAAAAGCAAACGAAAAGGTGTCCAAAAGTCCAAGCATCTGCGCCCAGGAAAGAGTTAACTGCTGGCACTGTGGGGGATGGTAGCACGCAGGCAATGTAGCCCTGCGAGCGCAGACAAGAATTCTTGAACTTGGGGCGTCAAAGCGGGCATGAAGATGAAGGGCCCAGGGCGCAATCTCCAGGGGGATAACTTGCTGATGGAATGGCTGGTGATGATGAAGGTGAAGTGGAGGACTGGGGATGGATAGTTCATACGTAAGAAAAGAGTGAAAAGCCTGGAGACAAAGCGAAATTGCCGTAAGGGAGGGGAAATGGAATATTTTAGATGAGTGAAAATAAATTAGTCTTTCCCCAGCTGTTTCTCCATGTAAAAGTTATTTTTTAGCTGACACAGAGAATAACGCGCGTGAAGCATGCACGTGAGGAACGCGCCCACACGCACGCACGCACACTCAAACACACACACACACACACACACACGCGCGCGCGCGCGCGCGCGCGCGCGCGCGCGCACGCACGCACGCACGCACACACACACACACACACACACATAAACATGTGTAAACATGCAGAGCATAGGCGCACGCCCTAAAACACTTGACAGTTCCTGACAGAGACCGTGTTGCTTCTTGGCATTGCCAGTCGAGTTTACTGGAAAATGTGGTCTTGATTTGTATAGACAAAATTAATTTAGAACCGTAGAGAATGAGGAAAATTGTATTGTGTGGCTGGTTATTATTTGTTAGAGTACAGACATGAGTTGAATTCGCATGTGTTTCATAACGTGTCCAAGAAGCTGTTCAAGCTCTTTCAGTCGAGGTTAACACTTCTGTAGATATATATTTGTTAAAACACTGTATGGCGATGCTGCCTCCATGATTCGAACTGTAGGCAATAAGAAGAAAAGCGTAAATGAATGGTATGATAAACAAAAGAAGCGTCTGACGTTACCTTAACAAAAGATAAAAAGATAACAAAAGAAATTACCTTAAACTATTCCAAAGGTCAAAAAAGAGTAATGAGAAGCACAGAAATAAGTATGTTGATGAAAGGAGAAAATACAAAGAACTTTTATTTATCACGAAAAAAAGAATTTTTGACAATGAAAAGATTATAAAATTGAAACAGTCAACCAATGACCCCAAGGTATTCTGGAAAATAATCAGATATGTGAGCAGAAAAATGTAGTGCGCAATGATATTTCTATGGGCCAGTGGTACGAACATTTCCTCAGGATATTTAATATGATGACACCTGGGCTGGCTCAAGAGGAAATCTTAGCAGCAGAACTAATGGACGATTCAGACGAGCCACTTTTTAACGATCCTATTTCTCAAGAAGAAGTTGTATCTAGTATAATAAACTTAAATGCCGGTAAACGTTCTGGTACTGGCATGATACTTGGTGGAATGCTTAAACATGCTGATGAAACGGTAATTAAATTTCTCGTAGTGTTTTCAGTAAGATATTCGAACAAGGCATTTTTTTTTAAAAGAATGGTTTAAATCCATTAATATTCCAATTTACAAGAAAGGGGATGCTAATCTATCCGATAATTACCGTGGTGTGGCATTAACAAGTATCATGAGCAAAGTGAACACATTTTATTCTGAATAAGCGGCTCTCACGATGGGCAGAAGTTGAAGGAAAATTAGCTGAGGAACCAGGTGATTTTAGTGCAGGATATAGTACAACTGATCACATTTTTACTTTACACTCTATCATTGAAAAATATTTAGCAAAACGTTCTAAGCTTTATGTAGCTTTCATCGACTTTAGGAAAGCATTTGATTCTGTTGACAGGAATGTCATTTGGCATGTGTTAAGGAGAAGTTGCGTTGATGGAAAAATGTATAAAGCACTTTGGGTAGTTTATGACTCAGTCATCGGATGTGTGAGAGATAAGCATTCATATTCTGATTTTTTATATTGTCCGAGAGGAATAAAACAAGGATATGTACTCAGCCTAATTATGTTCTCCTTTCTTTGTCAATGAATTAGCCTAAGAATTAATCAAGGAAGGGAAGCACAGAATCC
>JADBJO010002201.1:32500-42500 GCA_016801955.1 Conus betulinus
TAGATCAATACATTCCCAATGTATTTTCTTACATCGAATGCCATAAAGTGGGTGAAAAACTGGCAGATGTAAAACCAAGAGGGAAAAGTTAGATTTTCGACGTGCACTGTCAAATTATATTAGATTTAAAGCAGCCATTGGTCTGAGGTCAGGTTGGGGTTCTGTGCCGTTTTTGTACAGCAAGTTCCGTTCATGGTTTGACACCACTTTAATTTACAACGTGAATCATTTGTATTTCCGTACTCAGCATTTCCCTACGAACAGTTTTCGATATGTTCCTTCAAGGAGTTTTCATACTGCCTATGCCACAGATCATGGGATTCATTTTGATTTGCCGTATACTGTTAAGGTTATTGGGATAATGTGCGAACTAGAATTAAAGTCTAAATGGTGTCTTTCATTCACCCATGATGTTGGCTCAAGTATGCTCCTCTGAATGTATCTGCATGCACACACGACAACAATTATCTATTTCCCCTACACGATTTGCTGCACACCGATTTCTGTTGCGTGAGGCCAAGAGTGACTGTATGAAAGAGACGGAATCAAAAACCTACACATTGCTGAACGTCAGCTGTGTGCATCCTGGCGACATGTCTTTTGAGGGAAGACCATTCACCTACACTCCATTTAGATGTGATGACGACATGACAACAGTGCAGCACACTTTACTGTGTGACTTCAGACAGGACTGTCCGGATGGAAGCGATGAGTCATTCTGTGAGTTTACATGTGCTGGTTTTCTGTGCTTGAACGGCCAGTGTGTGTTACTCAGTCAACGTTGCAATGAATACACAGATTGTGTGGACGATACTGATGAATCTGAGTGTTCTGATGATCCCACTTACCATGTCCTGATCAAAGAGGAAGACATTAAGCAACACTTTTACGTAGATCTAGATGGGACTGGCTACTTCACTCAACAGCTGATGAAAACTGAAGACTTGTGTCCTCAAACTCATTACCTATGTTCCTCTGAGTGGCTGTACTGTCTGCCTATCTACACAGATGTAATGGATTCTTTGACTGTGTGTATGGAGAGGACGAGCATGAGTGTGAGACATTCAGATGCCCTGGTTTCTACCAATGTCGAGCTTCCAGTATCTGTGTGCATGGAGATCATCTGTGTGACGGCTGGGGTCAGTGCCCACAGCGTGATGATGAACTGATGTGTGACACGAGCTGCCCTGAAGGATGTCAGTGTCAAGGTCATGTTTTCCAGTGTTCAGAACCGTTCCTTTCTGTCCACTTTCCTCAGCTGCGATACGTTAATGCAACAGACGCAAACATGTCTCTAACTGATTTTAAGGCAAATACAAATCTTATTGCTTTGATTTTATCTCACTGTTTGATTAACAATATGTCACTCACGACACTTTCGAACCTGAAGTATATCGATCTTGCTCAGAACAATGTTAAAACCCTTGACATGGCTGTTTTTCTTCAGCTACCGAATTTAAGAATGCTTAACATACAAAACATCCTCTCTGCAACATTAGAAGCGAAACCGCAAAGCTAATTATTTATTCATTGAATCAGATGGACGTGTCCCAAACACACATTAACATTCTTGGCAATAATATATCCATCTACTTGCCTCAAATAGAGGTGGTTAAAGTCGCATATTGTGGCGTTGAAACGGTTCGTCAGACAGGTGTAAAAAACATGCCACTGATCCAAGAACTGGATTTAAGAGGGAATATCCTCAGCAATTTTCCACTGGATCTGTTGTTAAGATCAAATAAATTACAACGAATCTATTCATCGAACTACAGAATTTGCTGTCAGAATGTGCTTCCTAGACACTTGGATGCAGTGACCTGCTTTGCTCCTGTCATGGCCCTTCCATCGTGCACGTCACTGCTGCCCAATGAACTGTACAGAGCTTTCTTTGGGCTGGTTGCTGTGTCCGCTGTAAACAGGACACATGGCCTGCTTTTTACTTTATTCCACAGTGAAGGATATGACTGGAAGCAGTTTTGTGATGGCTATTACCCATTTGCAGTTTGCTGATATCTCTATGGGATGCCATGTAATGGTTATTGTGATAGCAGACCTTATTTTTCGTGGGAAATACATGCAGATGGAAAAAGTGTGGACTAACAGTGTAATGTGTAGAGTGGCTGGCTTTCTTTTCTGTTTGTCGAGCTCAGTGTCACCAATGATTATCTGGTTTACCACATTGTATCACATTATTGTCTATAGTTTGTTCAATCATTTATGGATATTCAAACAATGCCTAATAGGCGTAGTTTGTACAGTGATTTGGATCCTTGGCATGCTGTTGGCATCAATTCCATTTCTTCCTGGACTGTCACACTGGGCCTCCAGGGCCAGTCAGGTCTGTGTCGTCTGGCTTTAGCTGATCACTATCATTCAAGGCAAAGGTTCACATGGTTTTCAGTTATTGTGGCGATTAATTTCATTTTGTGCTTAATGATTGGAGGTGGTCAAGGTATCATCTTCTGGCGAACACCAAAATACAGGATAACACTCAACCCCACACAGAGATTAGTGTATTCCTCAGTCCATGTAATAAGAAAGGTGGCTGTCACAGATGCTTTTTTTGTGGTTTGTGTTTGGAGTGACTGTGATGATATTTTTTGTGGTGTTTGATTTTGTCAAGATCCATGACACCATGGTTATATTCATATTGCCATTCAACTCTGCTCTCAACCCATTACTGTACATTTGGACCGTGCACACACAATGGCAGCGTCAAGAACAAGAACAGAAATTACTACGAATGCTAAAATCACGTGCTAGAACAGGAAAAGACTCAGCTGTTAAGTTATTTGGCACACAGACACATAAGTAAAATTCGGAGATGGAAAAGACTTTGTACGCTTGTATGGCTTCATGTAAATATAAGTTAGTTCTTCACGCATGTACCCGTATTCGCGCTAGAGGTAAGCTAATTCAGCTGTATGACTACACTGTCTATTGTTGAAAAACACCAGAAAGACAAACTGTTTCTGCTGGTCAGTTGATGTCTTTTCTTATCTGTCGTGAGATGTCAGAAAGCCTTGAAGCACCTGTAACTATACAACTTTATTTTACACCTCTTTTCTTGTGAGGCAAGGGTTAGGAGAACCAAGTCTACGACTTGATCCCAGTGTCTTGAGCCGCTGTATTATATAGTAGGGTGTATCTGGTCTTCGCTCTATCTGTCAGGGTCCCACTGTAAAAATGTTGACGGCTCTTCCTTCCTGTTTTCTGTGTTCGGAACATAGTTATAAACAATTTCTTTTTTCTATCACCGCTAGTCATTTGAGATAACATTTAGAGGGTTGACTGCCAGAACCAGGTATCTCATATATATATATATATATATATATATATATATATATATATATATATATATATATATATATATATATATATATATATATATATATATATATATATATATATAAATGAAACAATAAATTCCAAGGATAAGTACCAAGCACCATTCCAGCAACTTACAGAGCAGCTAGGTATTGCAATGACTGCCAGAAATATGAATTATAAACAAAGCTTGCTCTTATGTCTCAGATTATAGAAATAGGGGGGTGATAAGCCTTCATATCTGCAGTGGTAGATGATTCTGCCTAACTGACAGTATGTGCTTGAGTGGGTGAATGGGGAATAAATAAATGCTTCTCAAAATGAACCTTCAGCAAGCTTATAGTCTCCAAAGCAGGAGACCAACTCCAATGGGGAGAAAGCTCACTAACATATAACTCCTGGTCAGATACCGGTATTTCGAAACCTGATTGTTTCTCCTCAGTGACCGCGGAAAGTGGTAATTTGACTCCTCTGCCTTTTCGGTTTTAAGAAGAATGCTATACCAGAAAAAGGCTGGTGTGCAATACCATAGTATGTTTGTTGAGTTTTCAAAAAAAACTAACTAAAGGTGCCACCTAAGAAGCAAATTGAAAGAGCAAAACAAGCTACATTTTCTTATGAAAAGTAGAAAATATAAAAAGATAACCTCTTAAGACACAAGTGCTGAGGGCCAGTTCTTGGAATGAATCCGCAAGGGACTAAATTACAATGAAACAATAAATTCCAAGGATAAGTACCAAGCACCATTCCAGCAACTTACAGAGCAGCTAGGTATTGCAATGACTGCAAGAAATATTGAATTATAAACAAAGCTTGCTCTTATGTCTCAGATTATAGAAATAGGGGGGTGATAAGCCTTCATATCTGCAGTGGTAGATGATTCTGCCTAACTGACAGTATGTGCTTGAGTGGGTGAATGGGGAATAAATAAATGCTTCTCAAAATGAACCTTCAGCAAGCTTATAGTCTCCAAAAAGCAGGAGACCAACTCCAATGGGGAGAAAGCTCACTAACATATAACTCCTGGTCAGATACCGGTATTTCGAAACCTGATGTTTTTCCTCAGTGACCACGAAAGTGGTAATTTGACTCCTCTGCCTTTTCGGTTTTAAGAAGAATGCTATACCAGAAAAAAGGCTGGTGTGCAATACCATAGTATGTTTGTTGAGTTTTCAAAAAAACTAACTAAAGGTGCCACCTAAGAAGCAAATCATGAAAGAGCAAAACAAGCTACATTTTCTTATGAAAAGTAGAAAATATAAAAAGATAACCTCTTAAGACACAAGTGCTGAGGGCCAGTTCTTGGAATGAATCCGCAAGGGACTAAATTACAATGAAACAATAAATTCCAAGGATAAGTACCAAGCACCATTCCAGCAACTTACAGAGCAGCTAGGTATTGCAATGACTGCAAGAAATATTGAATTATAAACAAAGCTTGCTCTTATGTCTCAGATTATAGAAATAGGGGGGTGATAAGCCTTCATATCTGCAGTGGTAGATGATTCTGCCCTATTCCCCATTCACCCACTCAAGCACATACTGTCAGTTAGGCAGAATCATCTACCACTGCAGATATGAAGGCTTATCACCCCCCTATTTCTATAATCTGAGACATAAGAGCAAGCTTTGTTTATAATTCAATATTTCTTGCAGTCATTGCAATACCTAGCTGCTCTGTAAGTTGCTGGAATGGTGCTTGGTACTTATCCTTGGAATTTATTGTTTCATTGTAATTTAGTCCCTTGCGGATTCATTCCAAGAAACTGGCCTCAGCACTTGTGTCTTAAGAGGTTATCTTTTTATATTTTCTACTTTTCATAAGAAAATGTAGCTTGTTTTGCTCTTTCATGATTTGCTTCTTAGGTGGCACCTTTAATTAGTTTTTTGAAAACTCAACAAACATTGAGCTTTCTCCCCATTGGAGTTGGTCTCCTGCTTTGGAGACTATAAGCTTGCTGAAGGTTCATTTTGAGAAGCATTTATTTATTCCCCATTCACCCACTCAAGCACATACTGTCAGTTAGGCAGAATCATCTACCACTGCAGATATGAAGGCTTATCACCCCCCTATTTCTATAATCTGAGACATAAGAGCAAGCTTTGTTTATAATTCAATATTTCTGGCAGTCATTGCAATACCTAGCTGCTCTGTAAGTTGCTGGAATGGTGCTTGGTACTTATCCTTGGAATTTATTGTTTCATTGTAATTTAGTCCCTTGCGGTTTCATTCCAAGAACTGGCCCTCAGCACTTGTGTCTTAAGAGGTTATCTTTTTATATTTTCTACTTTTCATAAGAAAATGTAGCTTGTTTTGCTCTTTCATGATTTGCTTCTTAGGTGGCACCTTTAGTTAGTTTTTTGAAAACTCAACAAACATACTATGGTATTGCACACCAGCCTTTTTTCTGGTATAGCATTCTTCTTAAAACCGAAAAGGCAGAGGAGTCAAATTACCACTTTCCGTGGTCACTGAGGAGAAACAATCAGGTTTCGAAATACCGGTATCTGACCAGGAGTTATATGTTAGTGAGCTTTCTCCCCATTGGAGTTGGTCTCCTGCTTTGGAGACTATAAGCTTGCTGAAGGTTCATTTTTGAGAAGCATTTATTTATTCCCCATTCACCCACTCAAGCACATACTGTCAGTTAGGCAATCATCTACCACTGCAGATATGAAGGCTTATCACCCCCCTATTTCTATAATCTGAGACATAAGAGCAAGCTTTGTTTATAATTCAATATATATATATATATATATATATATATATATATATATATATATATATGTGTGTGTGTGTGTGTGTGTGTGTGTGTGTGTGTGTGTGTGTGTGTAAGTAAGAGAGAGAGATACTGAGTTCTGGCAGTCAGCCCTCGCTTATCTTGGTCATTTCAAAGGTGAGTCGGATTTCACACTGAAAGGAGCTGAATTAGAAACTAAACTGTTTAATTAAAAACTTTCTCTTTTTTGTTTGTTTGTCTCAGTCTATTTTATTTATTGAAAAGAGTACACACACACACACACACACACACACACACACACACACACACACACACACACACACACACATACACACACACACACACACACACACACACACACACACACACACACACACACACACGTGCACGTGCATATAAACGCACATATACACACATAGCTGCAGCAGCAGCAGTGAAGTAGCTGAAATGTTGTAAATCTGGTTGCGTTGATAACGTCCCTGCAGAATTCTTGTCTTGAAACATGATGGAGAGGAGGCACTGTTGGACTCACTGGCCACCATCAGCAACAATATTAGGACCCCAACGAACAGCATACACACCATGGACTCAAGTATTCATAGTCACCCTTCCCATGAAAGAAAGCCTCCAACTCTAAAGTAATCGCACTATCAGGACTCATCAGTCATGACAGCAAAGTAATGCTGAAACAGATTGCATTCAAAAGCAGATATTGTTGTTTTTGAAGAACAAGCTGGATTCTGTGCATATGAACGTGAAATATTATCGGTGTTGGTGTGGCAAAAATAAGTTGGTAGAATTCTTTCAGTTGCAGGATGAAAATACTGGCCCATCAAGAGGTGACTGTATGTATGATAATGAAAACGCTCACTTGTCAAGACAAGATACTGATGAATCATCAAGAACAAATTCGATTATTTGCCATTATTGTTAACAAACTCGTCACATAAGCAAATTTTTTGAAAAAAAAAAAAAATCGACAACAAACATCAAATGCATCAGTTTTTGTGGTGAAAGATACCGTGGAATCAGGTGGTGTAGCTGTTGGTGATGTTCCATCTGTGTTCACTTCTCCTTGGAACAATAATAGGCAATGTCAATGAAAAGGGTAGATCAAGTCATGCTGGATTCGGGTTGTGCGACCGTCGATATTCTGAAATCATTGGTCTCATTGATTTAGTGCATGGAAAAGACCCCACGTTGCCGTCAGTTCAGTGATGTCATTTTTGAACTGCTTGTCACACACACAAAAAAAAATGAATACGCCTTTTTCTGGATGAGAAACAGATATCTCTCTAAAAGAGTATCCAATTTGTGAAAATATTGTGGACAAGTTTACAGGTATCACGTTTCATTTTGCAGAAATAACTGCTGCTGCTCAGACGAGAGTAGAAAAAGTGAAAGAAAAGAGACGTTTCACGCCAACAAAAAGATGCAAATCCTTAGTTGGACACAGATCAAAAGAGGCAAAGAACAAAAGAGAAGATCCTTCTGTGCCTTGATAAAAGATGAGTTGTACACAATTTTTACAGACGTTCACACCGTTCTTCCAAAATAAAGCTATCAATTGTACAGAAAGGTTTAATTAAAACAAATAAAAAAACGAGGGTTTCTTGCTATTTAAAGAGTAGCTAAAAAAAAAAAAAACTATGTCCACACTGGTCATGATGGACTATTTGGATGGCGTATGGGTACTAACAGCACATTCAGAAATATTTTTGTTTGCTACCGGAAAGGATACAGAAAAGGTGTTGCAGAGTATGGTAATTCTTGAGACACTAGAAGTGAGATCCTGGATCCAGATAATACGGCTTAGAAGAATAAAACTCCTGTTTTTCTTTTACTTTATTGAGCTGAACGCTGAATGATGATAAGTAAACGAGAGCTGGTCTCCATTTCTTGTTGCACTGATCTAGACAGAAAAAAGGTCGATTCAGGTAACAAGTTCAAGGTTTTAAATTGCATAAGACGGTTCATAAATCAATACTCAATGAGCACCACAAGCGTCCCTATACAAAAATGTGTCCTTTTCAAACAATTTCACTATAAATCTAAGCTATCTCCCCTCATCATCCCACTTATTCAAACTCTCAATTTTTTTATATAGGTCATTAAATTGAAATTTTTGGAAACAAAGGGAGTAGTCTAAAATAATCACGAATAATGACGTTGCAGAACAATAAAAGTGCACTGAACTTTCTACAAGGATCGAAAACCAACCCGTACTACAACCAATCAAAATTCATGGAACATAAAAAAAAACATTTCTAAAGCTTGTGACACTTTCTGCCTTATTGTAGTTCAAGAAAGAGACCAGAATCATTACGCAGTTGTGCATGAGCCACTTGATAAACAAACGTTATATCAAACTTAATACGTACGAATACGTGCATGTGTTCAATCTGAATCATTGGAGAAATGGAACCGTTCACAAAGTGTATCAGAAGAAGAGCGGTGTTCACATTATGGGGTGTACAGGTACAACAGATCAGTCATATGTTGACGACAGTAGGATTCAATGGATTTACAGCAGAGAGATGCAACTTCATAGGAGATCCTTTGCTCACCAGGAAGCTTGGCGAGAAAACGCAGTGATGGGGTGATGTGATCAACCAAAGAAGAGCGAAAGGTAAGGTGGCAGCATGATTTTGGATTTTTCTGCCGTTTACTGAGAAGACAGCTCGGGGAAGCAGACAAAAAAGCGTTACAAAAATCAAGGGGAGGGAGCACAAAATAAAATGTGCAGACAAGAGTTTTTAGTGGCATTATCAGAAAGGAGATGGCGGATAGAAGCAAGTTGCAATTTGTGGCTGTAGTGAAAAACCTTATCTACCAGCATTTGTCAAACCTGCTTCCTCCTCCAGAAAATGTCCAGCAGATATCACATTTGACTGTTGCTGATGCAGCTGTACATCTAAAAACTACGAAGTGTGAATTTCATGATCCCTGCTTCAACCAGTAACTCTCTCATGATTTGTGTGGTTGTATCTCCAGATGTAGGATTATGTGGCTTAGCATGGCCCAAAGATAATTCGGTGATCACTGTTTACAGTAAGAACAGTGTTGATTGCATTTGGCAGTTGGTCAGGTTAGTCTTCTCTAATGTCACAGTCAATCTTGTGGTCTTGCTTAATTCCATCCACAGTTATCTTATTGCTTCATTTTATACATATTTCTTTTGGACAAACATTAATTCAATCATCTTCATCGTACTCGTTTTGTCTTTTTCTTTTGTACCTTTCTGAAATGTCGTGTGCTGCTCTCATTCATGGACAGTCGTGAGAGAGAGAGAGAGAGAGAGAGAGAGAGAGAGAGAGAGAGAGAGAGAGAGAGAGAGAGAGAGAGAGAGAGAGAGAGACAGTCAGACAGACAGGATATGTGTGTGTGTGTGTGTGTGTGTGTGTGTGTGTGTGGGTGTGTGTGTGTGTGTGTGTGCGCGCGCGCGCGCGCTCGTGCACGCGCGCGCGCGCGCGTGTGTTCGTGTATGGAGGGAGACAGTGTTCATCAGCTTGCATGTGTGCGCGCGCACGTGCGTGCGTGTATGTGTGTTGTTTGTGTATGAACATTTTCTCATGCCTAGAATTTTCTTCAGGTTCTCAACTAATTTCTTGTGCACAATCCTCTTATACAGAACAGTCTTACATATCTCATTAATGAATAATTAATAAATTCTTTCTCCAGTATATTGTAATCACTTTATAGGCTTCGTCAGTGCGGAACGATAGTTGGCCTTCTGGCCAGTTTACCCATACATCAGTCTGACTCACATCAAACACGAGTTGAAATTTCAGTGGACTTAAATAACATAACAGTTGCATCCAGTGTTTTCAATCCAATCTATTTTTTTGTTTAGCTTTAAACTTGCAAGCAACTTATAAACTGATATTCCCGAATTTCTTGTAATCAGGCGTCTTTCCAGCTGAGGGATT
>JADBJO010002201.1:47500-65000 GCA_016801955.1 Conus betulinus
AAACACACACACACAGAGCACACACACACACACACACAATGCGAGAGAGAGAGAGAGAGGGGGGGGGGGTAACTTGCATATGCATGCATTCCAAAACAAAGAGTCCTCTACACTTTTTATCTAAAGTCCAGTTCATTTTTATCTTTTCATTTTTTAAACGGAGCAGTCAATAGCAAAGCTTAGAGGAAATACAAATCAAATGATGAAAGCAACTTTGCACTAGTATAACATTCTTGCTTCGAGCCACAACGTTTTCACACTACTATAAACACTCGTGTGTGTGTGTCTAAGACATAAGAGCAAGCTTTGTTTATAATTCAATATTTTGCAGTCATTGCACACACAAAGCTGCTCTGTAAGTTGCTGGAATGGTACTCGGTACTTATCCTTGGAACTCATTAGTTTATATATATATATATATACATATGTGTGTGTGTGTGTGTGTGTGTGTGTGTGATGTAATCAGCATCGGTTCATGAAGAAGCCTTTTGGCGAAAGCTTGGATAAAAAATGAACTCCATGGGCGGTGTTGACAACAACTTATTTTTTATTACTATATATATATATATATATAATGCTGAACAATTAAGTAGTGGGGGAAAACAAGTGCAGGTTAACAATTCTTCCATCATTATAGTTATGATTTGGCAAAAGATTTGAAACTGAGAGAGAGTGAGAGAGAGAAAAAAAAAAAAATGAAGTAGATGGGAAAATGTATATCATAAATATGAAAACCCTTCACTAGCTGCATGAGGAAACTATTGCAATCCCTCTCGAAGACAGATCTATATTTATCGCCTGCTCCGACTATATTTATCGCCTGCTCCGAGGCCTTTCGTCGTCCGCTGGATCGGACTCATCAGGGAGACACGGCTGATTGTGTCTGCGCTCTTGGCGTCAGATAGAGAGACACCACAGTCCATAATTCTGTGGTGTTCCGACCGCCAAGGGGTTCGAAAAAGAATCCAACAACACACCCCCAAAGCAGCCAGCGAAAGGTAGTAGAATTAAACAAAAACGAAAGTATGGAGAGGAAAAAGTTGTTGAAAACTAAAAAAATATTACGCAAACAGTATAAAATGTAATGGACAATCTTTGAGCCTATGCTTGAGGATCCATTCAAGGATGCAAGGGAGATCAAAAGATACGGAATAGTCTGAGTGGTCAGCTCTGCTGTTCATAACCCAAGCATTATCAGCGGCTAAGAACTGTGCAGAACAACCTTTCCTTGGATCTCGTAAGAGATGCAATCACCCACTGATTGACCAAACAATATAATAATGCTGAACAATTAAGTAGTGGGGGAAAACAAGTGCAGGGTTAACAATTCTTCCATCATTATAGTCATGATTTGGCAAAGATTTGAAATTGAGAGAGAGAGAGAAAAAAAAATGAAGTAAATGGGAAAATGTGTATCATCAATATGAAAACCCTTCACTAGCTGCATGAGGAAACTATCGCAATCCCTCTCGAAGACATATATATATATATATATATATATATATATATATATAACAGTTTAGTAGTTTAGTAGTGGAAAACAAGGGTAGAATAGCAATTCCTTCATCATTACATTAATGACTAGGTAAAGAAAAATAAGTTAAAAAAAGGGAGAGTGGGGTAAGGGGGCAGGGGGAGGGAAGAAGAAAGAAATTGAAAAAAAAATCAGGGAAACATATCACAAACATTGACCCTTCACAAGCAGCATATGGGAGCCATCGTAATCAGTCCTGAAGACAGAACCATTGATATTGCCTGCTCCAAGGCTTTCATCCACTGGATTCAGACTCATCAGACAGGCACGGCTGGTTGTGACTGTGCTCCCTTGGCATCAAATGGAGGTATACCAGTCTATAATTCTGTGGTATTCTCACCACCAAGGGTTCAAGAATGGAATCCAACAGCACCTCAAAGCATCCAGAGAAGGGTAGAAAAGTAAAACGAAAAAGAAAGTGTGGTAAGGAAATACATTGGTGAAAAACTAAAATCTTTATGTGAAAATGATAAAATGTAGGGGACAAGCCTATGCTTGAGGATCCATTTCAAATTGCAAGGTAGGTCAAAGCGTGTCCAACAGTCAGAATGGTCAGCTCTGCTGTTTGATAACCCAAGCAATTGTGTGGAACAGCCTTTACTTGGATCTCGTGAGAGATGCAATCTCCCACTGATTGACCAAACAAGATTATGTTGAACAAATTAGTGTTGGAGGAAAACAACTGTAGGCTAACAATTCCTCAGTCATTACTTTAATGACCTTTGGGAAAGATTATTTTAGTGAACAAAAGTAAAAACAAAACAAACAAAAAATGTGTGTGTATGTGTGAGTGTGTGTGGGGGTGGGGGGGGGGGGAGGGGGGGGGGGGGGGCGGGGGGGGGGGGGTGGGTGGGGGGGGGACGGGGGAAGAAAGAAAATAAAAAAAGAAAACTCGAGGAAATATGTTACAAATATTAAAACCTTCACTAGCAGCATATGGGTACGTCCTAATCCATCCTTTCATATTGATATTCACTGCTCCAAGGCATTTTGTACACTGATGAGACTCCTCACGGAAGCACGACTGATTTTGTCTGTGTTCCTGTGGCATATATGAAATAAATGTGTGTGTGTGTGTGTGTGTGTGTGTGTGTGTGTGTGTGTGTGTGTTTATAGACGTACAAATTTTGTATATATAAGCTTATAAAATCTGTCAGTTTACATGCAAAAAGGTTAAAGGGAGAGAAAAGAAAAAAAAATACTGTGAGAAAAGTTAAATAGATTAAAAAGGGGGGAGGGAGGGGGTGGTGATGGGTATGGAAGGAGGGCATACGGAAAGAACAAAACAAAAACAAACAATTGTGTTTTGATGAAAGAAGAGGGACTCTGATTAAATAGAGTGCTCCACGCCTGCATTTCAGATAGAACTATTGAACATTCACGATGCATGAAAAGGGCCCTGGGCCCTGGGATGTATACAGCCAATCTAAAAATTTCATCAGTCAACAATCAGATCAGGATGTGTGATTCAAGCCATTTCAAAATTTTAGCTTCATTAGCTTTCCTCCTCTTTTCAGTAAACGTGTTGACGGTATACATGAATGGGTTGACCGCAGAATTTAAAGGTAAAACAAACACAGCAAGGGCCACATTCACTTCTCCAGGAATGGGAGTGCCACAGCGCCAACATCCCACATAAACCAACAGGAAACCAGCACAGGAAGTCTGTCACAGCAACAGTGATCAGCCGACGAGCTACGGTCATGTCTCGTGACACTTTGGTTGAATTTGATTTTAAAGAATTGCCCCGAACTGACCAATAGATAAAAGCCTGACCAGTTGAGATGAACAGAAATAAAACAAAATTGAAAATTATTAAAACACTTATTATATATAATCTTCCTTTAAACTTTTGTCTCGTGACTGGCAATGGGATGCAGATACCTGTCTGACCATAGAATTCCCAATGAGATGTCATGGGTAGTAAAGGCAGCATGGCTAAAAACCAGCCAAGCAACCAATTCAGCAGACAAGCTACTGAAGCTGACGTTCTGTCAAACCTCACAGATGTGAAGGAAAACAAAGGACAACAAAACGATCCAGTGTGATAACCAGATGACCAACACTGACACCTCACTAGATAACAAAGACAAAAAACCAGCCGCCTTACAGACTGCACTGTTTTTCCACATGTGATCATTGTGGAGATATTGTCCACGGAACCGTTCATCAGCCACCCCAATAAAAAAGCAATGTAGACACCCATTAGAAAGTCAGCCATGGCGAGGTTGGTGACAAAGACACTGTAACCGCTTAAAGACGCCATGCCCTTCACAAAGAAGCGTGCACAGCCACAGAACACGTTACCAGTCAACGACAGAAATGCAATCAGCCACAGGAATGCTCGGTACGTCCATGACTGTAACAGATCTTTGCATGAAGAAATTTCATCTTCTGGGGCGAGGCACACTAAGGTATTGAAGCTATGTGGAAGTAGTATTTCCTTGCAGCACAATCTGTAATTCTCTGTGGATATGAAGCGCGAAAATTGGAAAGGGCTTTAAATAAATCAGGTGGAAATATTTGAACCGGGCTGTCATCCATGTACAGTTCTTTCAACTGTGGTGTGAATTTAAACCCCACCAGGCTGATTGTGTGAAGAGAAGTAAATGTCAAATTCAGTTTCTGTAAATGGGGAAACAGTGACAAGACTGTAGTGTCCAGCACAGTCAGTGTGGTATGGGCTAAATGTAGCACAATGAGGGCACTGTGTTGGTTAACTGAGGAGAGATTAGTGTAGAGAGAGGACAGGGGATTATGAGAGAGGGAAAGAGTATGCAGGTTTTTGAAACCCCAAACAGAAGTCAGGTTGACATACTGTAGTTGGTTACTACTGAGATCAAGAAACCTGACATTCACTAACTGAATTTGGGGCAAGGATGTCAAAGAACATTGTGCAAGACCCAAAAAAAATAAGGAGAGTGTTACTGCTCAAATCGTGTAGTGTCATACCTGACCCTGTGGCATCCAAGTAGCGAATCTGAGGAAAGAGAGCTGCAGAGAAAGGCTGAGGACACAGAAGGGTGTAACCCTGACAAAGACACTCTGTAGGACATGTTGCGCTGCATGCCAATTCATCGTCATTCATAGGGCAGTGAGGCCAGCCGTCACACAAATGGTCACTGTGTAAAAACACTGTTGTAGCTCTGCATCGAAAATGGCCTGGACATTTCATTTCTTCACACCCCTCTTCATCCTGGTGATCAATACAGTCATATACTCCATTGCACCGTGTATACACAGGCAGACAGTCATTGAAGTGACCAGGACAACGATAGTGGCTGTCAGGGCAAGACTCGTTGGCCTTCATTGGGGTGGAGAGGAACTGTGCAATTCCATTAAACTCCACAAGAGCTGGAGATGCACACAATAATTTGTTGCCACCGGACCACCCAATGTCCTTGATATCAGGGCAGTTTGATTCGTCTGACTCATCACGGCAATGGAAGATATTATCACATAGTTTGCCAAAAAAAGCAGACACTCACCATTGTTGCATGCAAACATTCTAAAGCAAGGCGGGTGTTTACAGAAGGATTCATCACTGTTATCAGGGCAGTCAGTTAGGAAGTCACATACTAAGGTGTGTGAAATCCGTGTGGAGTCATCACTACACATGAACGTGGGAACTGAAATCAAACGGTGATTAGATGAGTTAAATGTGTTTATATATGGCGACATGCTTGAAAAAACACAAGCAGAGCTTGTCTCCTGACTACAAATTTGGTATTGGTCAGAACCACATAGAAGAAATGTGTGTGTCACATGACCATCAGGGAATTTCGTCATGTATTGACGTCCTGATGATAGTATAAAGGAAGAATTGTTTACGAGTATGATCTTCAAATAAGAATGAATTGTTCCTGTCTTATTACGTACGAGTTCACACATTGTCCCAAAGGTGAAATCCAAAGGATACTTGGTTACACAAAAGACCGTCTCTAATTGTATGTTTGAAATAGCATATACAACAGTGAAGAAGCACATCTTTGATCTTGTCGTCCTATGAGCAGCGTGCGTGCGTCCAGAAATGATGAATGACTGTTCTTTTATCGTTTACCACAGCATAACTGTACATCTCTGGCAAGGAGTCATCTCTCTTGTGTGCAAACCAACCAAAAGTCCATCAAACCAGTTAGGATGTAATTTTGTTTTGTTTCTAAAGATAGCTAGCCACGATGAAAGACACACTGGAGCTCTTTGCTGCTTTTGCGTTAAAGTACAATACTCATCAGCACGTTTGTTCAGATCTTTGCTATAACTGACAAATCCTTTCAGACTATGGACAAGTTTGTAGCAATTGTTGCAAAGTGCAACTAGTCCATCACACCGAGGACTACTGTAGGGACAGTCACCTGTTTCATCTCGTCCATCTTCACACTCTTTTTTCAGGTTGCAGGCCAGGTGATGGTGAAACTGATGTAATACTTCACAGAACAGTTCCAGCCTCTGGGTGTATGAAAACGCCAAATACTCTTAGGAAAGAACGAAAAGTAAAGTCTAAAGCAGATTTTGTTCGTGCAGTGTTCTAGTTCTGCAACGACAAATAGTTGCCGAGTTTGAATGATATGGGCAAAATCTGAATGGCGATGACCCCACCGGCGCCATATGAGATGTTTCTTTATTTCGTATTTTCCGTAAGAACTGTTGACATATTTTTTTGAGGAACGATACAATGCTACATGCGCCATCCTTGATTATATTCTTTGAAGCTAACCAGAACTGTCTGGTTCACAGGCACAGCCTTCTCCACAACTCTACCATCAGTATGGTTTCCTCTAAAACTGACATACCCGGACGTTGGTGTCTCCATCACAACAACAAGTGGATCTGCATTTTAATACGGGTAAACAATGATGTCATTGAACCGTGTGTCGAACACAGATTTTGAAAAAAAAGCCTTCAATTCTTTTAGCTGGGGTTTACATTTAAAGTGTTAAAAGCATTTGGGTTCAAAAAGATGCATGACAATGAGTAGAAAACGTCCACAGAAATATTGAATCATGGATCTTTGTTTAAGTTCAGACTGGTTTGAAATGGAACGATGGTGCAGATAGGGTGACTCACAATCAGTATGGTTATCTGTATTACGTGTGGAATGTAGCGGTAATATCGTGTGAAAATGTAAACATGCACGGAATAGTGATTAATTATGTAAAACTCAAACTTTTTAAAAATATGCATATGATACTGAAGTTCTTCTAGAATGTGATAAAAAAACATCATTTGATAGTTACATAAATATTTCCGAAAAACTAATACATATGACATTGGAAAAACTAGTGCAAACTTGCCAAGGAACTTTTTAATTAATTCTGCACTTAGATTTGGTCTGGAACTTCCATATGGTGAGCATGCTCAGATTGCGGTTAACAATGGCTCACAAATTGTTCAGTTATTTAATTATTTAGAAAAAAGCAGAAGTGAAGCATTTATTGAACATTAAGGTGAGAAAGCACCTACCCTGGATAGGGCTGCGACTCTGAAATCAATTTATCAAAACTTTTATCATTTGTGGGGCTTGGCTCTTCTTACCTAGGCCACCTTACACCTTTGAGATTTCAAAACATCGTTTTGTGGAGGACAAGAAATCAAACAAAATGAATAGAAAAACTGTATACATAAGTAGCTGAAATGGTGATTTCAGACCACCAGAATCGAGAATCTTTGTATCTTCACTGAAAATATTACACAGCCCTATACGGCATTGAATATATCCTTTTCTTTACCTGAAGTCAATCAGTTATTAAAGCAAACCGTCTGGTGCCGATTCAGAAAATACTACAAAAATACGTTGCTTTGTGTGGCTGATAAAAACACTTATTTAATTAATTATGAACATGTAAACAGCATTCCTCATTTAAAAGTGAAAAATATATACCTGTACAGAAATTTCATTTCAGTTTTTTGTAAATAAAAACTTGATTCCTTGAAAACTAAATACACAAACGAAGCAAGATGTATTTGTGGAGAACGGAGAATAACAGCAAGCATCTACTGTTTGACTGTTTACCTCTTCAAGCTCACTTACCACCATTATCAGGCATGTCATTGTGTGATGTCATTTCAGATTTAAAGCTTGCCTTCAATGTTGTTTTATCATTAATTTGCAGTCCAGTTAAGCATTTACTTTAAGATTATTTGCAGGTATATTGTAGGGATGCTTAGAGGGATATATATATATATATATATATATATATATATAAATATATAATGCTGAACAATTACGTAGTGGGAGAAGACAAGTGCAGGTTAACAATTCTTCCATCATTATAGTAATGACTTGGCAAATATTTGAAATTAAGAGGAAGAAAACAAATTTAGAAGATGAAGTAAATGGGAAAATGTTTATCGTAAATATGAAAACCCTTCACTAGCTGCATGAGGAAACTATCGCAATCGCTCTCGAAGGCAGATCTATATGTATCGCCTGCTCCGAGGCTTCGTCCGCTGGGTCGGACTCAACAGGGAGACATGGCTGATTGTGTCTGTGCTCTTGGCGTCAGAAAGAGACACACCACAGTCCATGATTCTGTGGTGTTCCGACCGCCAAGGGTTCGAAAAAGAATCCAACAGCACCCCCAAAGCAGCCAACGAAAGGTAGTAGAATTAAACAAAATGAAAGTGTGGGGAGGAAAAAAGTTGTTGAAAATTAAAAACATTACGCAAACAGTATAAAATGTAAGAGACAATCTTTGAGCCTATGCTTGAGGATCCATTCAAGTATGCAAGGGAGATCAAAAGATACGGAATAGTCTGAGTGGTCAGCTCTGCTGTTCAATAACCCAAGCATTGTCAGCGGCTAAGAATTGTGCAGAACAACCTTTCCTTGGATCTCCTAAGAGATACAATCACCCACTGATTGACCAAACAATATAATGCTGAACAATTAAGTAGTGGGGGAAAACAAGTGCAGGTTAACAATTCTTCCATCATTATTCCATCAATGTGTATATATATATATATATATATATATATATATATATATACATATGCATATATGCACTTAGATAACAACATTATGCATACACTTACATAGTCACAGACATTTATGCATCTCTCTCTGTCTGTCTGTCTGTCTGTCTAATATCACATACGTAAAAAGATGTAAAACTGAAGTACTACTGCTACAGGTCATCTTGCCTACTCCAGATGTCCACCCTTTGCTGGAGACAGGTGACTTGCACCAGGATGGACAATATACAATGCACTAAGGGACTTGCATTAGTCTTGATCCTATGAGAGTTATGGAACACATGAACTGTGTAGATTTATGATCCGTTTCAGCACGTTTCATGTGACTATTTTAGTATGTTTGGAACAGTTCTCAGTCAAAACGTTCTTTGGACTGAATTTGTGTTGGTTTTCTCTTGTCGTTTCATCTCTTTATTTATCTTTTCTTGAGTCTAAGAACGGTACATTTTTTAAAATAAAAAATAGACTGAAAAAGCTGGCTGGAGAGTAGCAACAGAACCAAGCTGCTTTATTTTTCATTTGAATTTTATCGTGGCAAAGGCATGGCTGGTAACGGTTATGTAATGGAACTACGTATCTGTCTTTATACTTTGAAAGTTACCTCATTCAGTCGACTGTTTTCTTCCTGTTGTATAGGCCATTTCGACTGTTTTCTTCCTGTTGTATAGGCCATTGAGTCTGGGTAATTTCCATATGATTTGTTTTCGATCTTCAAGATTAGTTTCAGCATGTTCTTTAATTATTCAGACTCACTTTTGATGACATACTTCTTTATATTGATCTCTCCAGTTTTCTTTCTCTTTCCTTCACTGCTGTCCCTGGCAGTCAATTGGATTGTAGTGTTTCACCCATGGCACTGCAAACCCAGAAAAATACAGACGCGGTCTTCTGTTTAATACTACGGAAGGACTGTCACAAAGGGATGACAGTCACAATGGATGAACACAGGCCTGACTGAGCTCTCATCCAGACGATGAATGTTCCCATAGAGCAGGCGTAAGCAAATGGTTCTGTTCAAAACATGGACGTTGTGGTCCTATGCTCACAACTAGACTTAGCTAACAGCAATGCACAATCCATAGCAAGTGTAGCATACTTCTCTCCCACCATCGCACGCATTGCACTTGTTGTTCATCACAGGCCAGTTCCAGTTAGCGCTCACTTTCAGCAAATTCCCACGCACAGAAATATGCTGTTTACCATACTTACTGGCATGTCGGCTCTCTCACTCACTCACTCACTCTCTCCCTCTTGGGGGCAAGTTGATCTCATCCAGATGACCAGACGTGTTTTTTCTCCACTGGTAACAATTATGCACGTTTTTTCGCTAATTACAGTCAATGAAATCACCCTGCAGTGATATTTGAGTTACACATAATAGAAATGTGTGTGCTGATTATGCAGAAGTGAAAATTAGAAGTAGTATCAACATGCTGATTTCACACCTTGCAGTACCAAGTGTCATGCAGACTTTTCCTCTCTGTGTACCTATGCTTCATTGCGAAGCAGGTCGCTTTTGTAAAGAAGATTAAGACATGGCTGATTACAATAAGGACCAAAGTGGACATACTTGTTTTTGTTTTTGTGGCGGCGTATCTCCTGTATTGTGGAGACGTTGAGTTGATCCTGGACCTGACCACAACAAACAAGACAATGCGCGGACAGACGCTGACAAAAAACAGTTTCATCTGTACCCTTGTATATGTCTCTAGCGATTCTCCCTGCCAGCGGATACAGCACAGCAGATTCTAGACGCAATCCAACGACAGGAGAACAGGTTCGAGTCATTAGAAGCTCGCACGGAACTCATGAGACAAGACCTCAGTGCAGTTTAAACAGATATTGGTCATGTCAAAATGAAATGTGACGAAATCGATAAACGCTGTAGTAAACTGGAAAGTGACTGTAACAAGTGCTTCTCTTTACTTTAAGATAACATGGCTGATATCAATGAGCTGTATGAGGGAAAGAGAAGCAGCAGCAAAAAGAAACGCGCAACAACTCACAAAAACAACCAGTGAGACCACCAAGCAACTGACATGACTGAGGGAGGAGGTGGGCAGACTGGAAGGGTTCTCCAGACGAGACAACCTCGGTATGTTTGGGGTGCCTGCAGCAGAGGGGAGGGAGGCCTTCGACTCCTGTGCCAGAGCGGTGATGGACATCCTCAACAACGTGGAGACAGACAAATTGTGGACAACGGACGACATTGCTCGGGCCCATCATGTAGGTCAGAGCAGAAATGGTGGACCCCGGCCTGTGATTGTCAAATTTAGCAGGTGGAAGAACAAGATGTCAGTTATGACAAACAAGGACTTTAGTGCAAGACTGAAGGACAAGGGAGTAACTGTAGCCAATGACCTCCCCCACCAACCAACCATTATTGTCGCCGATGCCAAGAAAGAAGGTTAGGTGTCATTCTTCAGAAAGGGGCAGTTAGTAGTGCAGTCCAGACGACCTGACCCAAGAACGTATGCTGAGGTGGTGGATTCCGACTCTACGTAGTCATCAGCAATTGTGGTTGTCCTCCCTGCATGACACTGTAAACAAACAGGTCAGAGGTGACAGTGTACCGTGCGGCACAACCAACATTCCGGATTCCCCCTTCTCGTCCGTCGCCATCTTGGCAGGCCAGCAGTCGAAGGTCATCACGTGCAAGTCGTGATTGCAGCGCGGTCACGGCAGTCAGGCGTGCGGGAGTTTCTTCAGCGCTCGCAACCAAGACTAGGAAACACATCGGACAGGACGCCTGTGAACAAGACCCCAGGAAGGTACCCCCTTCCTCGTCGTTCAGACAGGAACGTTAAAAAAACAAAAGGACAGGCTTGGCCATCCTTGTGATTTGAAATTCCTAACTTTCAATATTGAAAACTTGTACACGAAACTGACCGACATCTCTTTTCATAAAATACATTGAATTATTTAATTTCGTTTGCTTGACAGAAAATTTTGTGGATATCACTTTTGACTATTCTGGAATTTTTATTAACTTTTTGAAACATCACGTACCTGCAAAAAAGTTATGAAAACAAGGAAGAAATTCTGGTGGGTTACTGGTTTTAGTGCGCAGATGCTACCAACAACATATAACATATAAAGATTGATTGTGAAAGTACTGTGGTTGTGAAATTAGATAAGTGTGTTTTTAAGGTCGATAAAGATGTGCTTATTATTGCAACATATGTTGTTGCCAGAGAACAGTCCTTTATACAGTAACAAAATGCAAAAAAAAGATGGAATTGTCTTACTAGAAGAAGCTCTCCTCAACATTATCAATGATGTAGAGTTATATGTTGTGATCTGTGGGGACCTAAATGCGAGGACAGGGTGGGAGCAACCTAACTGGAATGAAGCACCTACCTATTCTCCTATTGATGATGTCGATGATAATGATACTGATATTTATAACCGACAGTCAAAAGATCTGTTTATCAATAACTTTGGTGAGTCTTTGTTGAATTCGTGTTTTATGTTGGACTGTATTATTGAGAACGGTGCATGTGTTGGCGATTTTGATGGTCAGTTTACGTATGTTTCACCACATGGTAATAGTGTTATTGATTATTTAATGATCACTAAAGGGCTGTTTTCGAGTAATTGTCATTTACATATTGGAGACTGTAACGCAGGCCTAGTGCCCACGAAACTAAGACCCACACCCCTTCCCACTCTTACTTTAACACTAACCCACTAACACAGTTCCATTTCCAGCATTTAATGACACTTCATTGTACATACATCCACAACAATAGAATCACACGAAACAGCATATATATATATATCAAAACACATGATGAGGAGGATGGGGATGAGGATGATTATGCTGAGAACCTGAATGAATTAATTATAGGACAGGTTGTGAGCAGACAAAAACAAAAGCAAGCGAAAAGGTGTCCAAAAGTCCAAGCGGCCGCGCCCAGGAAAGGGTTGACTGCTGGCACTGTGGGGATGGTAGCACACAGGCAATGTAGCCCTGCGAGTGCAGACAAGAATTCTTGAACTTGGGGCGTCAAAGTGGCATGAAGATGAAGGGCCCAGGGCGCAATCTCCAGGGGGATAACTTGCTGAATGAATGGCTGGTGATGATGAAGGGAAGTGGAGGACTGGGGATGGATAGTTCATACGCAAGAACAGAGTGAAAAGCCTGGAGACAAAGCGAAATTGCGTAAGGGAGGGGAAATGGAATATTTTAGATGAGTGAAAATAAAGAAGTCTTTCCCCAGCTCTGTTTCTCCATGTAAAAGTTATCTTTTAGCTGACACAGAATAACGCGCGTGAAGCATGCACGCGAGGAACGCGCGCACACACGCATGCACACACACACACACACACACACACACACACACACACACACACACACTCACGCACACACAAAACATGTGTAAACACGCAGAGCATAGGCGCACGCCCTAAAACATTTGACAGTTCGTGACAGGGACCGTGTTGATTCTTGGCATTTGCCAGTCGAGTTTACTTGGAAATGTGTCTTGATTGTATAGACAATTTAGAACTGGGGGAGCCGGAATAGCTCAGTTGGTAGAGTGCCTGACTCATAATCTTGGTGATCCTGGGGTTGCGGGTTCGAACCTCCGCCGGGGCATTTCGGTACAGGGGGATTTTTCCCTCGGAGTTAACATTAGTTCTGACTCCATTTCCCATACAGTCCTTCGAATGAGACTATAAACCGAGGTTCCGTGTGTGAACGCACGCATAACATCTTGCACACACGTAAAATCCCATCACCAACATTCGGAAAAGAAGGCCAGTTTGGCCGTTGGTATGGATGACACGTTACACATAGCATGCACCCTGAGTGAGAAATGGAAAGAATGAAGGAAGTAAGGAAAATGAGTGATCGATATTGAACGATACTGACTGGATGACACGGGAAACGACTGAATGAAGCGCCAGCTGGCAGCTCTTCAGTCGGCACTACCAGGTAGGCAGCCCGTTGTGTAAACGAATGTTAACTGTAAAGCGCTTAGAGCTTGGTCTCTAGCCGAGAATAGGCGCTATATAAGTATTCATTATTATTATTATTATTATTATTATTAATGAGGAAAATTGTATTGTTTGGTCTGGGTGATTATTTGTTAAGAGTACAGACATGAGTTGATTTTGCATGTGTTTCATAGCCGTGTCCAAAAAGCTGTTCAAGCTCTTTCAATCGAGGTCAACACTTCTCTAGATATATTTGTTAAAAGATTGTATGGCGATGCTGCCTCCATGACTCGAACTGTAGGCAATAAGAAGAAAGCGTAAATGAATGGTATGATAAACAATGCGCCCGAAAGGAAAGAAGCGTCTGACGTTACCTTAAACTATTCCAAAGGTCAAAAGAGAGTAATGAGAAGCACAGAGATAAGTATGTGGATGAAAGCGACAATACAAAGAACTTTTATTTATCAAGAACAAAGAATTTGACAATGAAAAGATTATTAAATTGAAACAGTCAACCAATGACCCCAAGGTATTCTGGAAAATAATCAGATCTGTGAGCAGAAAAAAATGTAGTGCGCAATGATATTTCTATGGACCAGTGGTACGAACGAACATTTCCACAGGATATTTAATATGATGACACATGGGCTGGCTCAAGAGGAAATCTTAGCAGCAGAACTAATGGACGATTCAGACGAGCCACTTTTTAACGATCCTATTTCTCAGGAAGAAGTTGTATCTAGTATAAATAAACTTAATGCCAGTAAAAGTTCTGGTACTGACATGATACTTGGTGGAATGCTTAAACATGCCAATGAAACGGTAATTACATTTCTCGTAGTGCTTTTCAATAAGATATTTTGAATAGGGCATTTTTTTTCCAAAAAGAATGGTGTAAATCCATTATTATTCCAATTTACAAGAAAGGGGATGCTAATCTATCTGATGATTACCGTGGTGTGGTATTAACAAGTATCATGAGCAAAGTGTACACATTTATTCTGAATAAGCGGCTCTCACGATGGGCAGAAGTTGAAGGAAAATTAGCTGAGGAACAAAGGTGATTTTTGGAGCAGGATATAGTACAATTGATCACATTTTTACTTTATACTCTATCGTTGAAAAATATTTGGCAAAACGTTCTAAGCTTTATGTAGCTTTCGTCGACTTCAGGAAAGCATTTGATTCTGTTGACAGAAATGTCATTTGGCATGTGTTAAGGAGAAGTGGCGTTGATGGAAAAATGTGTAAAGCACTTCGGTAGTTTATGACTCAGTCATCGCATGTGTGAGAGATAAGCATTCATATTCTGATTTTTATATTGTCCGAGAGGAATAAAACAAAGGATGTGTACTCAGCCTAATTATGTTCTCCTTTTTGTCAATGAATTAGCCTTAGAATTAATCAAGGAAGGGAAGCACGGAATCCAAATGGTACCAGGAAGTTCAGAATTATTTTTTATTGCTTTTTGCAGACGACGTGATTTTGCTCTCAGATACCGTTATAGGTCTACAGAACCAGCTGAACAATCTGAAAAAAGAGGCTGACATTATGTCTAGAAAGTAAATCTAGGTAAGACTAATATAATGGTTTTCTGTAAAGATGGTTATCTTAGAATAAGAGATAAATGGACATATGGAAACAAAGAAATAAGAATAAACAAACACACACACTTAGGCTTTATATTACAACAAAATTAAGTGTGAGTGCTGTCTTTCTAGACATGAACAGAAAAGGTAAAATGGGCCTTATTGAAATCCAAAAATCACTGAAGAAGTTATGTAGAATTGATCGTTTCCTATTTTGGATGCTTTTTGATACTCATATTGAGCCCATATTGATTTACACAGCAGAAGCATGGGGAGAGTTAGAAGATAGAGGGTTAATAGAAAAAGTACATACTTTTGCCATTAAACAATTCTTGGGTGTACTACTAAACTTCTCAAATAAAATGAGTCATACCGAAACAGGAAGATATCCTTTGTTCGATCGAACTGCTGTAAAATGTGTTAAATACTGGTTGCGACCGGAAAACCTACCAACTAATAGAATATGTAGGCAAGTCTATGATATGTTGTTAATACAATTAGAAGCAGGCAAATACAATTGGGCATCAGAAGTTAGATACACTCTAACAGAAAATGGTTTTGGGATATTATGATTGTGTGAAGGTGTTGGCTCCGAAGAGGAGTTTATATCAGAATTTAAGGAAAGACTCTTTTCATGTTACAAACAAAACTGGCTTTCTGAAATTGAAGATAACGATAAATACGAGTGGTACCATTCTTTTAAAATTACTTTTGAAGCGAAGAGGTGTCTAACTTTAATAACAAATAAAAAAATGAGAGAAGATCTGGTAAAGTTTAGATTAAGAGTGCATGGTCTAGGCGTTGCAAATCACTGGTTTATGACAGTGAAAGAAGTGCTGACTGCCCAATGTGAGATAACAATAAGGAAGAAGAAGTGCACTTTCTTTTCCATTGTTACTTCTTTTCAGATATTCGCCAAAAATATTCTTTTTTCAATATGACCCATTTCGAGCTTACAGAAAGTGGTTTAATTAATCTTTTGGCAACAGATAATGATACAACTATTTAACTGAAACTACCAAGACGAGAAAAAAGAAGTTAGAACTTAATGACAACAGTATTGTAGTCTAATGTTACTCGTTCTGTCTTAGTATGTTGTTTGTGGATGGCCATGTAGTCTTAGTGTGTGTGTGTGTGTGTGTGTGTGCGAGCGCGCGCGCGCGCGCTGCGTGCATTTGAGACAGCGAGGTCGGGAGTGGAGAAGGGTATGGTGGGTGGGGGGGGGGGAGAGGGCGATTGGGGCGGTCGGGGATCTGTCCGATTAGAGGGTGAGGTTGGGAGAAGGAGGAATGTAAGAATGTGAGCTTTTCATGTTTATTCTTGCAAGGTGAGAGAAGGGGATGGGAACTGAGTTTTGTACTAAAGGGACGGGAATGGTAGTGTAGGAAAGGACGTTCTGTACGGAAGTCTTCTGATCGGATTTGATCGTTTACGTGTTAGTTTATGTTATGAATGTCTGTGACATCCTGACAATGTGAGCGATCCTTAATTCCTTTACGTCCTGATAGTTTTGTTAATTTAATCATTTAGTTTCCTTATACTTAAATGATACAATGTGTGTATTTTCCTCATACTTTCTTGATGCAGTGTGTCCAGTCGTATGTGTACCACCTTGCCTTAATGGCCCCTGTAGCTGAAGGCAATAAATCATCAAACGTCAAAGCGTCACTCTCTCTCCCCCCCCCCCCCCCTCTCTCTTTCTCTCTCTCTGCCTCTCTCTGTCCCTCTGTGCAGCCCCCATCTTGCGATAATGGACTTGACCACTAGCAGTGCGGACTGAGGTGCCGACCCAGTTTTCACTGAACGCGCAAAAAGCAGACGATACTGTGGTATGCATTCATTCATTGGTAAAAGGAGGGTGCGTTGCTGTGTTCAATTACAAAAATCTTACTTTCTCTCTAAATATTCTTTCTTTGCAGCAGATTTTGTACTCGGTGCATTAATGATGATACACATGTTTGTGATTAATCAACAAAAGTGCTGAAAATAAACGAGAAGTGCTCTGTTTTGGACTTGTGTGAGGATAAAGTCTCTGCTGTGAGTGAAGGGACCACCACACACGGAACTAAATGATTCCCTGTGCTTTAAGAAAAGAATTTAATGTTTTTAATACAAATTCGTATCTTTCATCCTATCTCACCCCCACCCCACCCCCCGCCTTTCCCTTCTCTTCTAAACCACCCCTTAGACATTCTCATAAACATTGGGAACAGTTCACCCACACTTGCTTTTCGCATTTCATGTTCACTTCCGCCGTTTGTATGTTGTCGTCCAGCCTGAAGAAAAACAATAGGTCAAGGCTTTTTCCTTCATTCTTGGTTTGTTGTGTAAATTCACACCCATCCCTTCTTCCACCCTTTCTAGAGACAAGTAAACGGAATATTCAGGGGTACGAGTATCAATCACAGTGACACTATTGTATCACAGTTTCATTCAAAAACATGGATCTGGCAAAAGTTTC
>JADBJO010002201.1:67500-90000 GCA_016801955.1 Conus betulinus
GTGTGTGTTTCTCTGTATGTATGTGTCAGTGATTGTGTCTGTGTTATAAATTCAGATAAACTGTGCTCTTTATTTTGACCAATTAACAGTTTTTGATAGATATCTGGTTCACTGAAAGTAATGTTAACAAAGTAAAAGAAAAATCACCAAGTTAGAATAGGAATGTGGTCGCTGATCAGTGTGTTGCCAAGGGTGTTCCCTCCACAGACAGAGGATTGCCTAAATCTGAGGAGAGTAAAGTTACACTTACAGTGCTGAACCGCTTGTGTGGGATTGTTGAGAATGTGAGTTACTGAAAGAAAGGGAGAGAAAATACAATCGACACTATGTATTACATAGGACGGCTTACCCAGTTACACACACACACACACACACACACACACACACACACACACACACACACACACACACACACACACACACAAACATGCACGCACGCACGCACGCATGTAGGCATGCCATCTGGTTGTCATCCTAGTCTGTGCGCATTAGTCAATGGGTATTTGACTAGAGACTGTAAATTGAAAACAAAGAAGATCGTTTGTCCAGAGAAGAAAAATCAAAATTACTCTAAACGTTGTGCGCATCTCCAATTAGGTAAATGAGAATTGCGTAAATACATAATTCTGGTGTTAGGCGGCTTTTAGAGCTTATCTGGATAAAACAAAAGACTTTGACATAGGTCTGGAACAACATAAAACTATTGTAAAACTACACGTGCTGTGAGCAGAGGCACGATAACAAAATGGGTAAAGTTGGTACGTACGGAAACAGGCATAGACCCTTATACGACGTATAGCACACGGAGGTTGTCAACTTAACACAGAGCATTTTTATTCAGAGCATAGGGAAGGGCACAGGGGGCAATCTAGAGGATTTTTGTTTGGTGAAATTCTACAAGAAATGTGCCCAGTCAAGCTTCAACCAGACAGATAATGAAACAGATTGTAGCGTCACTGAACACAACGCTGTGTAGCCACACACTCTGGAGTTTACTGTGCAGTACCTTGGTTGAAGAATTGATTATCACATTGCTGGTGGGCTGTGTTGCTACACTCCAGTAGTTCACTGTGGTTGGTGAGTTAATCATTACAGTGGTGGTGGCTGTGTTGCCACACTCCAGTAGTTTACTGTGCAAAACCTGTGGTTTAAGAGTTTATTATTACAGTGGTGGTGGCTGTGTTGCCACACTCCAGTTGTTTTGAGAAGAACAGCTGTGCTTGAAGAGTTAATTATTACATGTTTGATTCGTTTATCATATTGTGTATTGTCTTTTTGACACACATTTTTCCATGCTACACTCCTTCCCTTTCTCTGCCTTCCTTCTTCTCCTCAAGTCCCCCCCCCACCCCTCCCCTCAACTGCACCCCTTCTCCTTTCACACACACACACACACACACACACACACACACACACACACACACACACACACACACTTGTCGAAAAATTACTGTTTCACATTGTATATACAATCTGTATTACTTTGGAACCTGTTTTGTGTTTTTATTCAGACAGTTCTTGATAACGATAAGAGATCCTCCTGCTCCTTCCTCTCCTCCTCTTCCTTCTCCTCTTTCATCCGTCCCTCTCCTCCTCCTCCTCCTTCTGTTATTGCTACTATTATCGTAATCATGATTATTGTTATTACTTCATTATCATTACAACTCTTATCATTTTAAACTATGTCTTCTTTTCTTCAGCCTCTCCCCCTTCAGTTCTATTACATAGTTTTAGTTGTTCACCCAAGACTGAATTTTGCACCCAGATCAAAGAGACAAACGATTGTTCGACCACTGTGTTCATTCTTTTGATGTGCTATTGGTCCTGCTTGAGGAAGACCCAGTAGGTCGAATAGTGTTGTGTTTATTTCATAATTTGTTTGTCGGCCCAGTGATTCTGTTTTTGCTCTTGTTTCGAGTTCCGCATGCAGTTACCTTTGAAACATACACATTGACCGGTCAGTGTCGCATTGTCTGGGTGTATGATTGTTCAGGTACTTTAAGTTTCAGGTTAAAACTAGATATCTTTTTTCTTTGATTCGGGGTTTGTGTAGTTTCTGTATTGTGGCTGTCTTTCCGCCTGGAGTCACCCTCTTTGAAACCTTCAGTTTGGCCAGTCTTTGTCTCATTGTGTTGATGTGTGATTGTTCAGGTAATAAGACTTCCAAGTGAAAACTAACTATATCTATTTCTTTGATTTGGATTTGTGTCATTTTTGTTTTGGTGATGTGTCCATTGATTTTTCATGGGTCTCTCTGATGGTACCCCAAACACTAGAAACCATAATAGAAAAGAGAAGGGGTTAGTTACCGACAAGGACACAAACAGAGTACAGGACTGTACTGTGTCTATGTCCTTAGCGGTAACTAACCCCCTGTCTTTTCACATTTTGCTTCATTTTCCGCCCTCAGTCACACACCGTTTTGAAACTAGAAACCATGAAAAAATACTGTAAAAATTAACATCTGCGCATGTTCTACAAATCTATCAGCAACAAAGGGTTTTGACTGTTGTGAAGGAAGGTGTGCCAACACTACATTTGATCACAGCCATCAGAGTTGACTAACTGTCTGCTTGCATCATAATGCCTTGGCGATTCAGGTGTCTTATCCTCTACATTTGTGTCGACATATGCTCATATCAAAGCACCTGTATCGCTCAACACTTTGCCTTAACTCCAGGTCAGCTTTGTCCAGGTGTGGAGTACCTCATGAGTCAAAACAGCACAGATATCACAATCCTTCAGGCCAATGCGTCAAGCTGTGGAATATACTCATTTCCATACACTGCTAACCAGGGTGTCATATATGGGACATGCGGCCATCTCACACCTTTCTGTACACTGCATGTGCAAGTACCTCGGGGTAGGTATGTGCGTGCTCGTATACAACGGCTATCACATGATTGTGATTCCAGGCACTGGAAAACAGAAGTGTTTGTAAGAGGCTACGCTTTTAAGTTTCGTATGGAATGCTGTTTTCACGACTTGGAGGACAGTTTTATCGACTCACATTTGAACAAGATGTGGATAGTAGACGTCGGGAATCCTCCTATTGTAGTTAGTATTGAGTCAGTGAAACACCTTAACTTTATTGCCAAACGATTAATGGATCATTTCACTTATTTAATCATTCCATATGTGGTGGGTAGCTATGGCATACAAATGTATCATAGTGAAAATTTGAGAATAAGTATGACATATATTATACATTCTGAACAGGTCTCGTATAGATCATGTTTGTGTCATGACATAGAACTGAACTACCTAGACCCAAATACAGCTCTCAAAAAGAATGAATGAAAGAGCATGTGTTGTATGCTGTCCATTACCCACCATTATTAGCACTTCAAAGCTTCAAATTAATCTTTACTACATCTATTACCATTCTGCTGGTCTGAAACTATTCCTGTCTGTACTTCCTGCGCATAAACAGCCTGTGAAGCTGCCCAGTGGTTTATTCAACTGTTCTGTACCATGGTATTCTGATTTCCAACCTCACCTGCACTGTAACCAGTGCTTACAATGTCACGATGGACGGGATGAAACAGGGGACTGTCCCTTCAGCAGTGAAGATTGTAAGGGGCTGGTGGCATCACGAAACAAGTGTTTCAGGTTAATTCTATTAGATCAATACATTCCCAATGTATTTTCTTACATCGAGTGCCATAAAGTGGGGTGAAAAACTGGCAGATGTTAAAACCAAGAAGGAAAAGTTAGATTTTTCGACGTGCATTGTCAAACTATATTAGATTTGAAGCAGCCATTGGTCTGAGGTCAGGTTGGGGTTCTGTGCCGTTTTTGTACAGCAAGTTCCGTTCATGGTTTGACGCCACTTTAATTTACAACGTGAATCATTTGTATTTCCGTATTCAGAATTTCCCTACGGATAGTTTTCGGTATGTTCCTTCAAGGAGTTTTCATACTGCCTATGCCACAGATCATGGGATTCATTTTGATTTGCCGTATACTGTTAAGGTTAATGGGATAATGTGCGAACTAGAATTAAAGTCTAATAGTGTCTTTCATTCACCCATGATGTTGGCTCAAGTATGCTCCTCTGAATGTATCTGCATGCACACACGACAACAATTATCTATTTCCCCTACACGATTTGCTGCACACCGATTTCTGTTGCGTGAGGCCAAGAGTGACTGTATGAAAGAGACGGATTCAAAAACCTACACATTGCTGAACGTTAGCCGTGTGCATCCTGGCGACTTGTCTTTTGAGGGAAGACCATTCACCTACACTCCATTTAGATGTGGTGACGACATGACAACAGTGCAGCACACCTTACTGTGTGACTTCACACAGGATTGTCCGGATGGAAGCGATGAGTCATTCTGTGAATTTACATGTGCTAGTTTTCTGTGCTTGAACGGTCAGTGTGTGTTACTCAGTCAACGTTGCAATGAATACACAGATTGTGTGGACGATACTGATGAATCTGAGTGTTCTGATGATCCCACTTACCATGTCCTGATCAAAGAGGAAGACATTAAGCAACACTTTTACGTAGATCTAGATGGGACTGGCTACTTCACTCAACAGCTGATGAAAACTGAAGACTTGTGTCCTCAAACTCATTGCCTATGTTCCTCTGAGTGGCTGTACTGTCTGCCTATCTACACCAGATTAATGGATTCTTTGACTGTGTGTATGGAGAGGACGAGCATGAGTGTGAGACATTCAGATGCCCTGGTTTCTACCAATGTCGAGCTTCCAGTATCTGTGTGCATGGAGATCATCTGTGTGACGGCTGGGGTCAGTGCCCACAGCGTGATGATGATGAACTGATGTGTGACACGAGCTGCCCTGAAGGATGTCAGTGTCAAGGTCATGTTTTCCAGTGTTCAGAAGCGTTCCTTTCTGGCCGCTTTCCTCAGCTGCGATACGTTAATGCAACAGGCGCAAACATGTCTCTAACTGATTTTAAGACAAATACAAATCTTATTGTTTTGATTATATCTCACTGTTTGATTAACAATATGTCACTCACGACACTTTTGAACCTGAAGTATATCGATCTTGCTCAGAACAATGTAAAAACCCTTGACATGGCTGTTTTTCTTCAGCTACCGAATTTAAGAATGCTTAACATACAAAACAATCCTCTCTGCAACATTACAAGTGAAACTGCAAAGCTAATTATATATTCATTGAATCAGATGGACGTGTCCCAAACACACATATTAACATACTTGGCAATAACATATCCATCTACTTGCCTCAAATAGAGGTGGTTAAAGTCTCGTATTGTGGTGTTGAAACGGTTCATCAGACAGGCTTGAAAAACATGCCACTGATCCAAGAACTGGATTTAAGAGGGAATATCCTCAGCAATTTCCCACTGGATCTGCTGTTAAGATCAGATAGATTACAACACATCTATTCGTCGAACTATAGAATTTGCTGTCAGAATGTGCTTCCTAGACACTTGGATGCAGTGAACTGCTTTGCTCCTGTCATGGCCCTTCCATCGTGCACGTCACTGCTGCCCAATGAACTGTACAGAGCTTTCTTTGGGCTGGTTGCTGTGTCCGCTGTAACAGGACACGTGGCCTGCTTTTTACTTTATTCCACAGTGAAGGACCTGACTGGAAGCAGTTTTATGATGGCTGTGTTACCCATTTGCAGTTTGCTGATATCTCTATGGGATGCCATGTAATGGTTATTGTGATAGCAGACTTCATACTTCGTGGAAAATACATGCAGATGGAAAAAGCATGGACTAACAGTGTAATGTGTAGAGTGGCCGGCTTTCTTTTCTGTCTGTCGAGCTCAGTGTCACCAATGATTATCTGGTTCACCACACTTTGTATCACATTATTGTCTATAGTTTGTTCAATCATTTATGGATATTCAAACAATGTCTAACAGGCGTAGTTTTTGTACAGTAATTTTGGATCCTTAGCCTGCTGTTGGCATCAATTCCATTTCTCCCTGGACTGTCACACTGGGGCCTCCAGGGCCAGTCAGGTCTGTGTGTCGTCTGGATTTAGCTGATCACTATCATTCAAGGCAAAGGTTCACATGGTTTTCAGTTATTGTGGCGATTAATTTCATTTTGTGCTTGATGATTGGAGCTGGGCAAGGGATGATCTTCTGGCGGACACCAAAATACAGATTATCACTGACTCCCACACAGGGATTGGTGTGTATTCAGCCCATGTAATAAGAAAGGTAGCTGTCACATATGCTTTTTGTTGGTTCTTATTTGGAGTGACTGTGATGATAAGTTTTTGTGGTGTTGCTGATTTTGTCAAGATCCGTGACACCATGGTTATATTCATGTTACCATTCAACTCTGCTCTCAACCCATTACTGTACATTTGGACCGTGCACACACAATGGCAACATCAGGAACAGGAAAAAAGAAACTACTACGAATGCTAAAATCATGTGCGAGAACAGGAAAAGACCCAGCTGTCAAGTCAATGAGCACACAGAGACGTAATTAAAATTCAGAGATGGAAAAGAATTTGTATGGCTGTTATGGCTGCATGGAAATATAACTTTGTTCTTCGCGTATGTACCCGTATTTGCGCTAGAGGTAAGCTAATTCAGATGTCTGACTACACTGTCTATTGTTGGATAACTCCAAGAAAGAGACAAACTGTTCTGCCGGTCAGTTGATGTCTACTTTTATCTGTCGTCAGAAGTCAGAAAAGCCTTGAAGCGCCTGCAACTATAACACTTTATTTTACACATTTTTTTGTGAGGCAAGTGTTAGGGGAACGCAGTCCATGACTTGATTCAAGTCTCTGTTTTGTTTGCAATCGTTTGGAGACTGAGTTTGTAGTAGGGTGTGTCTGTTCTTCACTCTGTCTGTTAGAGCCCCAATGTAAAAATACCGACGGCTCTTCCTTCCAGCCAAAGAACAATTGCTTTTTTTTTTTTTTTTTTTTTTTTTTAGATGGGACATAGTTTTTTAACGATTTCTTTTTTTCTGTTTTGCTGTTTTTTGAGACATGTTCATGCTGGTCATGTCAAAGATGAACCGAATTTCACAATGAAAAAAGCTGAATTAGAAACTGAATTTTTCATTAAATTTTCGCATTGTTTTTGATATCTGTCTCTCTTAAAAAAAAAAAAAAACTCTCTCTCTCTCTCTCTCTCTCTCTCTCTCTCTCTCTCACACACACACACACACACACACACACACACACACACACACACACACATAGCCGCAGCGGTAAAGTAACTGGAATGTTGCAAGCGTTGATAAAATTCTTGCAGAACTCTTTAACTTTGATGGGGAGGCACTACTGGGTTCTCTAGCCGCATCAGCAACAAAATTTGGACACCAACGATGTACAGTATAATCCGGTTATAAGAAAGTTGAGGGGGATTTTTTTGTTGTTTCTTATAACCGAGTTTTCTTACAGCCGAGGTTTCTTATAATCGAGAGTTCTAAAAATATTTTTCAGAGTGTTTCTAATATCTGAGTTTTTTTTGTTTGTTTTTGCTTTGGTTCTCTTTTTCTCTACACGTTTCTGTAATTGTTAGTGTGTGTACGTCAGTGTTAGAGAGAGAGAGAGAGAGAGAGAGAGAGAGAGAGAGAGAGAGAGAGAGAGAGAGAGAGAGAAGGCTCTTTGGTTTCATTTCGCAAGTAAACTTTGGCCTGTGACATAAAACTTCTAGTGTGTTTTCTTTTTTCTTATCTCTCACACACACACACACACACACACACACACACACACACACACACACACACACACACACACACACACACACACACACACACACACACACACGCGCACACGCATATACACAAACGTATAACACGATAGACAAGTAAAAATGCGACACCGGAGAGCATAATTTATTCTTGGAGCCATTGGCCGTCATGACATAGAGAAAGAGGGATCACATTTTTTTTCGTGTGAGTATTATGTGTGTGAGAGAGAGAGAGAGAGAGAGAGAGAGAGAGAGAGAGAGAGAGAGAGAGAGAGAGAGAGAGAGAGAGAGAGAGAGAGAGAGATTTTTAGAACGTCAACATAATCGTAAGGAAATTTCCCAATATTAATAAATGTACCTATAAATAAATGAATCACTTATTCTCGGACGAGTCCTCAGTCCTTAAACATAAATCATAACACACCAAAGGCGCCACTGACGTCATCGTCGCTTTGCGACGAACATCCATGATGGTGTGTGTGTGTGTGTGTGTGTGTGTGTGTGTGTGTGTGTGTGTGTGTGTGTGTGTGTGTGTGTGTGTGTGTGTGTGTGTGTGTGCTTACAATATATGCTAGTACATGTATATATTTTATTTTAACAAGAATGCATCAGAGACAATACTATATCACATACTACAATAACGATTTATTTCAAGCCTTGTGTAGAGAATCGTCTTGAAATGCAGGTAGGAACTGTTTTTATAATTTGTCATTGGAACAGAACATGAAAGTTTGAAAAGAGAGAGAGAGAGAGAGAGAGAGAGAGAGAGAGAGAAGAGAGAGAGAGAGTGTGTGTGTGCACCCACACAAGTATTTCCGAGCAGCATTTAACAGCGCTCAGGTACTCATAAGTTGTAGGCTGTTACATATAGACGCTCGTCAAATGTGAAATGAACGAATGAATACGAACACAGCACGTGATTCCTTGATTATTTATCAAGCTTCTCGCATACGTGCACATGCACGAAAAGAAACAAAGAGAGAGAGAGAGAGAGAGGGGGGGGGGGGGGGGGGAGAGAGAAAGAGTGTGTGTGTGTGTGTGTGAGTGTAAGAAAGAGAGGGAGGGAGGGAGTGATGGAGAGAGGGGGAGAAAAAGTGTGTGTGTGTGTGTGTGTGTGTGTGTGTGTGTGTGTGTGTGTGTGTGTGTGTGTGTGTGTGTGTGACAGTGTGAGAGAGAGAGAGAGAGAGAGAGAGAGAGAGAGAGAGAGAGAGAGAGAGATATATGGCAGAGGGGGTGGAGATAGTAACGTAACATACCTCGCTTGGACAAAACTATTGCAGAAGTTGATTGTCAATGTCCTCATGTTTCGCCCGCCTTCCTATTCTTTTGTTGTAGCTGCGGGTCAGTTGTACTGCCCAAGAACTGATTTTTGTATTTGTCCCTTTGTTTACACATGTTGCACAGAGTAGCAAGAGGAATCTGAAATTCTTCAGCAATCAACGTCTTTTTTTCTTTTCGGGTTTCTCTACACAGCATCCAAAATTTCGATTTTTTTCGTTTCAGCGAAATTGCTTGTCTTTTGTGTTTGTCAGCCATCTTCACTTTACATTTGTACAAAGTCTTGCCTTGCATTGAACATGCACTGGCGTGAGAAGAGAGAAAGGGGGGTGGGGGGGGGGAGGGGGGTTGATGGGGGGGGGGGGGGGGGGTGTCAAACACCTCTCGTAATCAAGCGCCAGCGTTTTGCCTAGCTTACATCCGGATATCCCATCTCTTAGGCGACATCAAAAGGCCCACATCCTATCCCGCCATGATCCTGTGTGACCTGCATCGTGGAATTGTTGTTTTGTTGTTGTTTTTAAATTATAGGTATGGTATGTGTAGCCAACCGAGAAAATCTTTCGACAGCCAAGACTTTCTTACATCCGAGGAAAAGTTTCGCCAGGATCAGCTAAACCTGTTTCTTACAAGCGAGTGTTCTTACAACCGAGTTTTTTACATCCGAGATATTTCAAGTAACGATAAGAATCCTCTCAGCAGGGGAGGAGTTCTTCCACATCTTCATAACTTCAGGGACGCTTCCAAATTGTCAGGGAGGCAGCGTTATGGACCGTAATGAAGATATCAAACTCCAGGCAAAAACTAATCAACACCGTCCAGCGGCGACTCTCCAAAGCAACCAGTGTGGTATTCACATAGGATGGTACTTGAGTTTGCTCCATATGTCAGTTGTGCTTTGTCAGGGCTGTCTTCTGTCACCCACACTTTTCCAAACACTCCTGGAACTTAACAAGACTGTTGTACATGTTAGTACAGTCGGCATTCAAAAACCTTCGCTTTGCCGACATCTGTTGCCTGCTATGCAGTGAACAACAACTTGTCGAGCTTGTTAAAAGACTGGATGATGTGTCAAAGAGACTCATCGTTGAAATCAGCGCTGAGAAGACCGAACTGATTGCTAGCATAACACCACTATGACAACTGATGTTACTGTCCATGGACGGAAGCTATGAAGTGTTCAACAGTTTAGTTACCAAGGATCCATCCCCAGCGATGGGGAATTCAAACCAGAAATCTTCTCAGGGGCAATATTGACACCAGCACAATCCAGACTGAAACCTGTATGGAAGGATAAAAACACATGTGAGTGAAACAGGAGACAAGGCTCTGCGTACAGTGATAAAGAAAGAAAGAAAGAAAGAGAGAGAGACGGACAAAAAGATACTTGGATAAATGAAGAGACAGAGAGATAGATAAGAAGACAAGCAGACAGACAGATAAATAGACCGACAGACAGACACACAAACGAACAAATAGATGGATAGATAGACAGACGGACAGGTAGGTAGGTGGGCAGGAGGTAGGAAGGTAGGTAGGCAGGTAACTGGATGGATGGATGGGATAGACCGACGGACGGATGGACGGACAGACAGACATACGAGTGTAAGACGTAGACCATGTAAATAGATCTGGAAAAAGTACCCAAGCCATGGGAACGAGGTGCTAACGCTCCATACCACACATCAGATATCATACTACCGATCTCTACAAGTGCTCCAAACTGTCAGTCAGTACATTGGACTACATGAAGACATTTGAAATAAGAAACTGCATCGGTACGGCCATCAGAAGTGATTATGGTCTGGCTAGAATAGAAATCAGAATCATAGATTCACACGGGTTAGTTTGATTTGTTTTAATATATACACGATCGTTTCTAAGTTTTAAAAAGAGATCATTCGAATACATTTACATCCACTTGTAATGTCACAATTAAGAGGACGATAACCAGAACACATTCATTTATACATATAATTTTCGATCGATGTTGACGATGTGAAAAAGCTTAGGCTGTCCATTGTTATTGTAAAATAGTAGATCAATGGTGTGAATAAGTAAAAAACATAATCATGTGATACACTTCAGGGTGCTTTTGTGCCATCCCCGTCCACAAAATGCACATGGATAGTTCTTTAAACCGACGATCAGATGCCAAGGAAAATGATTGAATTGTTCTGATCAAACCAGAATATCGACAAATAACAAGCAGTTCTTCGTCCTGAAGGATGCTCAGCGGTCAGTTATCACACCCAACACCAGATATTGACATGGATGATAAGAATGTTGAAATCAAATCGGGTAACCAACGGTAGAGGGGCCGGTGGTTAAACGGTTTGAGTTTTTGCCTGCAGAGTTGATGGTCGTGATGTCGAACTGTTTGTGGGGTCATCTGTCCTTCCAGCAGTAAACTGGTTCTTGATTCAGTTCAGGGAAGAGGCAGCGGAAAGAGATGGATCGGCTCCACTGTCATCATTCTGTGCCCCATAATTATGATGAAGCACCAACAGTTCACGGTCCTATGGCCAATAGGCTACGGGAACTTTCAGCCACCTCAATGCGTAGCACAGTCGGCAGATATGTTCCAACAGTATCGTGGACAATGAATTTCGTCAAATCATGTAACCGTCAGTTCACAGCACAGTCACAATGCAGTTCCAAAATGTCGACGTGGATAATATAACAAAGTCAGGTAACCAACGAAGCACAGGACGAGTCCAAACATGTCCCAAATGTTGCACAGACAAATTGCCTGCACCAACACCCACAGAGGTGCAAACTTTTCAGCCCACTAATCAGCTCTCTGACAACATGACGTACACCAGTTAAAATGCGTCAAGTGTACTGTTTGTGAATACCCCCGAATACTGGCGACACCTAACGTATTCAAAAGATTACAAGCTGCACAATGTTCTAGAAGTCATAATTGAGTTATTAGCAGCAACAGCATTTTCAAAACGGTTTGTGACATGCCAAGATTAGAAAATTTGGTAGAGCAATCTTCAGTGAACTGTGGAGGGAGGGAGACAGAAGGGAAATCGGAAAACAAAAATGTGAAAAAAAGACAAAGACGATGGCTTGACAAAAATGCCGTTTGCAAACAGACTATATGCAGAGATATGGGCCTTGGCACATATCCAATAAAGCTGGAGGAACCTGACGAAATGATTTTTTTTTTTTTTTTTAGTGTGACGCCCTAAGGACTCCCACACACACACACACACACACACGCGCGCGCGCGCGTGCCCGCAGAAAGAAGCGGAAGCCTTGAAGAAAGTTCCGGAGCGAGCCGCGCTGCAAGTACGAGAAGCAGAGAGCATGAACAACCCAACTTTATTTTTTTTTTGTTTTGTTTTGTTTTGTTTTTCTTTGTTTGTTTTGTGGTATCAGTTCTCGGATCAATGGAGCACCTAAGGTGGTGATTTTTTTTATCTTACTTTTTTCTTTTTATTTTTTCCCCTATGGGCCCAAATCAACCTCTTAATTTTTGATGCTTCACACTGTCCTCTTTGCCAAAAAACTCCCGAAAAGCGGAAAAACCCCCCAACTAATTTCCAGTAATCCACAACTAGGTTTTTTTTCTCTTTCTTTCTTCTTTTATTTCTTCTTTCCTTCCCCAACCAGTCCCTTACACACCATGCATAGTCTGTATGTTCTTTTACAAATTGACATATTTTTGCTGATTTCAGTGTTTGTTTTGGCAATTGACACAAGTGTCTGGGTTTGTGGTGTACTGATACACTCACTCTGATAATGTGTTGCTTATACAAAGGAAACAGCATAGATGAAACAAAGGACTCAATTATTTCAGTTTTTCAGTTTTTCATTTTGTTTTACATATGCCCAGACACACCCCCCCCCCCCCCCCCCCCCCCCCCCCCCCCCCCCCCCCCCCCCTTCGCCTCTCTCTCTCTCTCTCAAATATGTTAATAATGGAAATTACCTGTTAAAGACAATATATCAAAGCAAAATTTATGCGTAAACAACCAATTCCGTATATATATGAACAACTCAGCTGACAATGAAGCGATCAACTGCAAAAAACAAATGAGTGAAATTAAACAGTTGAAAAATTCGGTCGAGAAGCTAGCTGACAGGATCTGCTGACTAGAAAAAAGTCAAAGAACAAACTGATCTGATGACTAGCCTTGTTAAAAAAAAAAAAAAAAAAAAAAGAATTAATATAGATCAGTTTGCTAAATCTAATTTTCGTCGACAGACGGACACAAACCTCGACAACGAATGCCGCAGCTTTTCACACATACGGAAGAAGCAAGATCCTCTCCATCACCCTTCATCCCTCATTCACCCGTCAACAACAGGCGTCGGGATGGTGGAGCAGGAAAACAAAACTAAAAAAGAATACAAAAGAACGACCGAATCTGCAGTCAGTGACGCAAAAGGCAATAATGACGTCAAACTGCAACTCTGTGGAAAGGAGGAAAATAAAAAGAAAAGAAACACAAAACGATCCTCTGGTCGTGATTTTGCATGATTCGGTCCTGAATGGGGTGAACGGGGAGAGACTAGGTCTGTCTTAAGGCTTCAAAATCATAACGAGGAAAGCTTCCACCGTCAACTCTTCAAACAGCTCTCTCCTCCGTAAAAAGATCAGTGGACGCCATTCACTGTGGTATAAATGATATCAAAAACGAGGATCCAAGAGTTTCTAGTCACCGACTTCGCAGAATTTATCAATGCTATTGCGACTGAAAACCTTACAGTCATCAGCGTTGTGGTGAGTAAAATCATTCTGTCGGTAACTCAGACCTTAAGGTCTGTTCAATGCTTTTGCGCGTTCAGAGCTGTTTGGTATTTCTATAGTGTCATTCATGCCGGTCTGCAGCCGAAAACCCGGACATCGGGAGGCGACCTTCACCCGACCCAGAGAGGAGCCAGCGAGCTCACCCGCGAGACATGTCCGGCGGGTGTTTTGGACAACACCGAAGAAAACAAGGAGGCGCATCGTGCTTCCTCTCCAAGGGATTTTCATCCCCCACCCAAGACATCTTGATCGACCTAATCTTGGAGAGAGGAGCGCATGGTGGAGCTGGGCGGTAGATCTAGTTCCAAAAGGACTGTGTAGATTTTGCTTTAATTTCAGCACAGTCGTGTTTGACTGTTTCATAAACTTACAAATCCAGCACAGTAAACGGTATCTTGAAGACTTTTTTCAACTTGACGGTGCCTTAATAGAGCCGCTGTTTCTTTGGTGTTCATTTTATCCTTCTTCTTAAGGTATTTGTTGTTATTATTTTTTTTTTTTTCTCATTTAGTTGAACTGGTACTGCTGTAATAACCATTACCGTGTTTCCTGGGTCTTCCATGACTCAGTGACTGAATAAAAATATCATATCTTATGAACAGATAGAGCTATGCTCAAGAAATCGCACATGACCCACGCCATCAGGTGAGGAATAAGTTGCTGAACTGCTCGTCATCAGGTGTGGGTGTTATAAGACCCACATGATCAGAATAGGGATAAGCAATAGGAAAAGCCTCTACAAAATGTGTGGGTCTTGGGCAACCCGCCCGATCGGGTCTGTGTAGTCAAAAATGTCATCCAGTAAAGGTTAATGATATTGTAGTATGCCTGATATATCTGTAAAGATTTTACAGTGGAATGCCAGACCGGTACTGACAAATGAGCCACTGATATTCAACATCTGGCAAATCATAAGTACCACCTTGATTTTGCAGTTACTGAACGTGTGCAAATCGAAACTACCAAGGTTGTCCCATTTGTATTATCCACTTGTATGTAATAAGAGTTTCTGACTCAAAAGAAAAAATCAACACTGCTATTTACATCAGAGATGGTACTGAATATTCTCAACAACCATCAACTGCACCATCAGATCTACCATATTTGTATTCATGCTCAGCAAGTATTTGACTTTTGAGTTGACTTCAAAGTGGTGTCAGCCCTGATATGGCCTTTTGTGGTTGGCTGGGCTATAAGCAACATTACCATTACCAAGTGTAAAAGTTATATAACAAAATTCTCCTCAATGTTGTCCCTGTGTGTTTGCCTGAAGGGCCAAATGACAAAAAAATGGAGTGGTTACATGGTATAGAAAACACTCACGAAAAATGGCTTACTGCTGGTGATTTTAATGCCCACTCTCCATTTTGGGAAAAAAGTTGTTTCTTCTGCAGCTAGCAACCGTTTTATTGAAAACGTGGTCCACTCCGCATTGTGTTTGCTGAATGATGAAGTATAACTAGAATTCCATATATTCCTTCCCATAGAGTAAGAGCAGTAGACCTGTCTTAGATTTCTCACCAGTTATACTTCATCTGCACATAACAGACTTATGAGGACACTCTCGTAAGTGTTTATTTGCCAGTCATAATGACGATAAATGGAACACATGACTTCCAAAACTTACCAGAGAATGAAATACCTAAATATGATTATAAGTTTGCCGACTGGGATAAACTGAAAGCACTTTCTTCAAGCATAAATATAGAGAATATTTGTGGGAATGGAGGGATAATACAAATAGTATGTACTGAATATTGAGCAGAATGATACTTTCGGCCGCAAATTGTTGCATTTCAAAATGTAATGATGTACGAAAAACACGTCATACCGGTAGTGTATGATGGACTAAAGATTGCAAAGAAGCCGTAGTTTTACCGAAAATCAGCTATAACGATGTATTAAAGACAAAAGTGAAGAAAATCATGTAGAAATGAAAAGAGCAAATGCACGCTCTAACTGAGTCATTGCAAAGGAAAGCAGGTATATTTGTCATCGTTCTATGCAAGAGGAGTTTCTTAGTATAAAGACCTTCAAAAGGTGTGGTAAAAATTCAAGTCATGGAAAGAGGAATGAAACTTCCAAGATGCCCCATTAATGCAGAGAATAAGAAGTTCCTTACTTCACTTGAAAAAAAAACAAAAAACGAAAGCGTTTGCGGATGTGTTTTTTCAAAGACCTCGCACCTAAAATGTCTTCACAATAATGCAAACATTGAGTAGAAACCCCTTGGGTACGTTCACATTGTATGACGTAGCAAGACGTGCATGTTAATGGACGGGACACACGCAGAGAAGTATGACAGCAAGAGCTTTGTCATGCACTGACAACTTTGCCGTCTGAGATAGTGAGGTATTCTTAAGTATGCGTGTTCTGACCAAAGCTTACAAGATATTCTGCAAGTTTGAATGTTGTCACCTTAGCAAGCAAGATACTCTGCCGGTATGAACGTCGACATCTGAGTTAAAAAGCTGTTCGTTAACATGTGCGTAACCTTCATAGATTACATATCGGTTTGGTAAGAGCGTCAGTAACGCACACGCACTCAACACACACCATGTGCACGCAGACTCACACATATATATAGATAAACAGACAGACGTGCGTGCGTGCGTACACACACATGCACGCAGGCACGCACGCACACGCACGCGTGCGCACATGCACGTACCCACACACACATTGCGAAACAAACTGACGTTCCTCTGTACTTTTGGTATTTAGACTTCAGTTCATTCATCACGCAGTGGGTCTTCAAGGAACAAAACACAAAACACAGCGCGTTTTGACAAATTGAGTCTTTTTCAGACTGGAAAAATAACGTTCAAAACAATAAAAATTAGACTTCTGTGGCGTAGAAATACTGTTTTTGCTCTTTTTTCAATCTCTGCCTGCACTGATCCCACTTTGAAATTGCAGTCGATATTGTTAGAAAGAGAGGGAACTCAAACAAGATGATGCATGTAATTTTCTCCAGATAACACACATCTGCATCGAGTGATAAAGACTCACAAAAAATAACAGTTCATAGACACTAAGACTGAAAAGAAGCAGGAAGCTTTAAACAAGCGCATGGAACAGAGCAACAAAAATCCAAGACGTTTGCAAGGACACTCAACCATTACAACGTAGACACTATAGCAACAATAAACTCAAATGCTTCGAGTATCTGTTCCTTACGATAACTTGGGAAGAAAAAAAAAAAAAACGGTCGAAAATAGAGAAACTGCGACAAGTGCATAGGTATCAACCCAATTTTCCTCATTTTACAACTTCCCATATTGAAAAGTACTTTTTCCCTTATTCCTAGCCCAAAAACCTTATACGTTACGGAAAACGCAAACAAACAAACAAACAAACAACAACACAACAACAAAAACACACAAACAAACAAAAATTGCTGTGAATACAATATCATAGTCAGTATCAGGCAGAACTTCTTGAAACAAATGGCAGTTTAAGACAGTTATGAATAACAATAACACTTACCCATCCAACAGAATGCATTCCAGCAGAATGCATCCTTGAGACAATTTGTAGATCAAATCACACACCCTATAGTGAAACACTGACAATGGTGCAGATTAATATACACTCTTCCACTTTACCAGCATCATGAGTCCATCAAAGTCACAAACCAATTTGTACTATGCAACTTTCCTCTCCTACCAACATCATTAGTCCATTGAAGTCAGGAGTACATCATTACTTAGCCTACTGTGATCCCAAAGTTTCTATTCCCAACCACACCAATTTCCCTTTCACAAGATAGAAGAAGTTATCAGAAAGTAGAACTGGCAGAACTTCAAGAGAAATAACACGGGGGGGTCTTCTTCTTCTTCTCTGTCTTCATTGCGCACAGGAAAACGTTCGTTAACATTTCAGTGCTAAGAATCCGTGTCGTCTGCTATGAAAATTTGTTTCACCTCGCAATTTGCCTCAGTGATTTAAGATTTGCCTGTGTAAATCAGTTTTTACCCGTATTGAAACTTGTATACGGCCGTACAGATCCGAAGTCGTAGGTTTCCAGTACAGCGATACGGGAAGACCGTATAGGTTGACACCTATGAAAGCGGATGCGAAAAAATACAGAGATTTTTTTTTTTTTTTGGGGGGGGGGGGGGGGGGGGGGGGGGGGGGATGTTTGTGTGTGTTTGTTTGTTACTCAAAGGAGAAAGAAAATGAAGCAGTGATGAACTAAAATGTGCTCCTTGGACCATAGGTAACGCCGTAAAAAGAGACGAATTTCAAATACCTTACATTTCAGCAATCAAGTCAGGATGTGACTCGAGCCATTCCAAAAGTTTACCTTCATCAGCTTTTCTCCTTTTTTCAGTGAACGTGTTGAAAGTATACATAAATGGATTGACCGCAGAGTTTAAAGGTAAAACAAACACAGCAAGGGCCACATTCACTTCTCCAGGAATGGGAATGCCGCCCAATGCCAACATCCCACATATAAACCAATGGGAAACCAGCATAAGAAGTCTGTCACAGCAACAGTGATCAACCGACGAGCTATGGTCATGTCTCGTGACACTTTGGTGGTGTCCGTTTTTTACTGCATTGCTCTGAATTGACCTGTAGATAAAAGCCTGACCTGTGGAGATGAAAATAAATAGCACAAAATTGAAAATAATTAAAACACCTATAGAATAAAACCTTCCTTTGAAATCTTTCCTTGTAACTGGCAATGGGATGCAGATACCTGTCTGACTGTAGAATTCCCATGAGATGCCATGGGTAGTAAAGGCAACATGGCTAAAAACCAGCCAAGCAACCAATCAACAGACAGGCTACTGATGCTGACGTTCTGCCAAACCTCACAGATGTGAAAGGAAAGCAAAGGACAACAAAACGATCCAGCGTTATAAACCAGATGATCAAGACGGACACCTCACTAGATAACAGAGACAAAAACCCAGCTAATTTACAGACTGCGCTGTTTTTCCATATGTGATCGTTGTGGATATATTGTCCACGGAACCGTTCATCAGCCACCCCAATAAAAGCAATGTAGAGACCCATTAGAAAGTCAGCCATGGCGAGGTTGGTGACAAACACACTATACCCGCTTGAAGACGCCATGTTCTTTACAAAAACACGTGCACAGCAACAGAAGGCGTTACCAGTCAAGGACAGACAAGCGATCAGCCACAGAAACCCTCGGTACGTCCATGATTGCAATAGATCTTTACAGGAAGAAATCTCATCTTCTGGGGCGAGGCATACTAAGCTTTGCAAATTTTGGGGAAGTATTTCAGAGCAGCACAATCTATAATTCTGTGAAGATATGAAACGTATGTTAGAAAGATCTTTAAATAAATCAGGTGGAAATATTTGGACAGGACTGCTATCCATGTAGAGTTCTTTTAACTGTGGTGTGAACCGAAACCCAGCTGGGCTGATTGTGTGAATAGAAGTGAACTTTAAATTCAGTTTCTGTATACGGGTGAACGGTGACAGGACTGTGGTGTCCAGCACAGTCAGAGTGGTATAGGCCAGGTTCAACTCAATGAGGGAATTGTGCTGGTCAACAGTGGAGAGATCAGTGTAGAGAGAGGACAGAGGATTGTTGGACAGGGACAGTGTTTGTAGACTTTCCAAACCGAAAAAAGAGGTCAGGTTAACAAACTGGAGCTGGTTGTCACTGAGATCAAGATACCTGACATTTGCCAGTTCAGTCTTGGGCATGGATGTCAGGGAACACTGTACAAGGACTAAACCAATAAGGAGAGTGTTGTTACTCACATCATGCGGTGTCATACCTGACCCCGTGGCATCCAGGTAGCGAAGCTGAGGAAAGAGAGATGCAGAGAAGGGCTGAGGACACAGAAGAGAATAACCCTGACAAAGACAGTCTATAGGACATGTAATGCTGCATGATAGTTCATCGTCATTCATAGGGCAGTGAGGCCATCCATCACACATATCATCACTGTGTAAACATATTGTTGAAAGTCTGCATCGGAAAAAACCTGGACATTTCATTTCTTCACATACCTCTTCATCCTGGTGATCAATACAATCATATGGTCCATTGCATCGCGTGTGTAGATAGGGAGACAATCATTGAACTCACCAGGACATCGATAGTGACTGTCGGGACAAGATTCGTTGGCCTTCATTGGAGTGCAGAGGAACTGTGCAATTCCATTGAATTTGACAAGGGCAGGAGATGGACAGGCTTGGTTGTATCTGGACCACTGAGTATACCTCATATAAGGGCAGTTTTTTTCGTCTGACTCATCACGGCAATGGATGATATTATCACATGATTTTTCAAAAGACAGACAGTCGCCGTTGTTACATGTAAACATCCTGAAGCAAGGTGGATGTTTACAGAACGATTCATCACTCTTATCATGGCAATCAGTTACGAAGTCACATACTAAGGTGTATGAAATCGGTGTAGAATCATCGCTGCATATGAACGTAGCAATAACAATGACACAGCGATCAGAAGAATCAAGTATGTCTCTATGTGACGGTATGCTTGAAACAAAGAAAGCAGAGGTTGTTTCCTGACTACAAATTTGGTATTGGTCAGAACCACACAGAATAAATGTGTGGGTCACATGACCATCAGGGCACTTCGTCATACCTTGATGTCCTGATGATAGTAAAAATGTATTGTTGGACGGCAATAAGATTTTCAAATCAGAATAGGTTGTTGGTGTCGTGTTATGTGTGAGTTCACACATTGTCCCGAGGTTAAAAGAAAAATGTCCTCTTTCTTCTTCACACAATTGCGGTTCTAAAATGTATTTTGTTTATAGAAGGCTTTACATAAGTGTAGAAACACAGCTTTCCTCTCGACCTTAAGGGAACAGAAGACCTCCAGAAATGATGAATGATTGTTCGTTGATTTTGTACGAGAGCATGCTTGTACATTTCTGGTAAGGAGTTATCTCTAGAGTAAAACCAACCAAAAGTTCGTCAAACCAATTAGGATGTAATTTTATTGTGTTTCTAAACATTGCATGCCATGTAGAAAGACACATTGGAGCTCTTTGCAGGGTTTGTATTGAAGTACAATACTCACCAACCCGCTGGTTCAAATCTGCGTTGTAACTGACAAATCCTTTTAGACCGTGGGCAAGTTTGTAGCAACTGTTACATATTGCAATCAGTCCATCACACCGAGGACTGCTGTAGGGACAGTCACCTGTTTCATCTCGTCCATCTTCACACTCTTTTTTCATATTGCAGGCCAGGTGGTGGTGGAACCTGATGTAATGCTTCACAGAACAGTTCCAACCTCTCTGGGTGTATGAACACGCCCAATACTGTCAGAAAAGAACGAAAAAAAAAAGTCTGAAGCAGGTCCCATTCGTACAATCGTCTAGTTTTGCAGCAATAATTAGTGCCATGGTTTTCAACACATGGGCAAAATCTGAATTACGATCATTACACCGGTGCCATATGAGAAAACGCTTTATTCTCAACTTTTTATGAGAAGCGTAGGCATCTTTTTCTGGGTAACTATACAGGGATACATCTAACACCCTCGGTGTATATTCCTTGAAACTGACCACAACTGTAGTGTTGTAAGGTACAGGCACAGTTTTCTCCATAGCTGTACCATCAGTATGGTTTCTTCTCTAAACCTGACAAGCCCGGACGTTGGTGTCTCCATCACAACAACTGGATCTGCATTTTAGCATTGAATAATAGTAATGTAATTGAACCTGTTGTCAAACATTGGTTTCGAGAAAGCCTTCGATTCGGTTAGCTGGAATTAATAATAAAATTGTTGAAAGCATTTGGGTTAAAAAAAAAAACAATTTGCAAATGGGCAGAAACCTTCAGAAGTATGAAATCGCCCATCCTTGTTAACAGTTAAATTTCTGACTGGTTTAAGATAAAGCGAGGATGCAGACATAATTGCCATGACTATCTATCTTACGTGTTCATATTTAGCACAAGTTTCACTTGAAAATACAGACATATATCTACAATTAATTATACTGAATCTACACGTTTTAGATATGCAAATGACACTGGCGTTCTTTTAGTGGGTGATAAATGATCGTTTGAAAGATGTATAAATCCATTATCATATATTAGATTTTTGTGTGAACTCTGGGAAAACTGGTGCAGTTTTGTACGGGAAGCATTAACAATTCTGCAGCTTGGTAAATGTGCAACAAAGATTGGGCTGGAAACTCCTCCCACAGCTCAACATTCTCGGAATTCGGTTAAGATTGACTCGGGGAAACTGATGATGTACTACTAACTAATAAGGAAAGAAGAGCAGGAGTGAAACATTTGTTCAACATTTGGATGAGAGGGCAAACAAACTGGACAGTGTAGTGACTCTGAAATCGCTATTTTTTTTCCAAAATAAATCATTTGTGGCTGTTATTACCTAATTCATTAGCATCTTTAAAACTTCAAAGCTATTGTTAAAAGTTTGTATGAGATAGGTCAGAAAAATAACAAGAGAAACTGCACATGAAGTGTAGGAAATGGCATTTTAGACAACCGGAACTGATTTTTTTTTGTCTGTTTGTTTGTCTCTTCTTTTGTGTACACTCAGACAGGACCCCAAAGGCACTGAAGAAGCTCCTATACGGTGGAGGCCCTCCAGATATCCATAGAGCTTCTCCCTCGTTGATGTGTCGGCAGGCCAGGTCTTTGCTGTTTGCTTTTTTATGTGTGGGACAGTCCTGCAGGTAGTGTTCCAATCATTAGGGCTGTACCAGATGGGCACCCTGAAGACTCATCAATGTGGAATTTTGTAAACTGCGGTGTTTATGTCTGGAGCGCCCTGC
>JADBJO010002201.1:95000-100000 GCA_016801955.1 Conus betulinus
TCGGTCATTCTCACGAGTCCTTGGATGTTGTGTGGACCTGACCGTCATCTGTGAGTGTCAACACTCCAACAGGACCGTTTCTATTGAGGTCTGCAAGGCCTTTAGCTTAAACGCTGTGTAAATCACGGGAGCGAGGAGAACCTTGAGGCGAGCCCGTATGGAGTTTATAAGGTTGAGACGTACAATTTCCAAATCGTAGGATGACGGTTCACTACTTTTGTTGTTGTTATTGTTGTTGTTGTTGCTGCGTCCTTCAAATTTCAGCCCCCCCCTCCCCCCTTCCCCCTTTTTTTTAATTGTGGGGCTTGCGTCCTCCTATTTTCCCCAGTCTGGTTCACTCATGTTTCCTCTCAGTGTGGGCTTTTTCACAACATGCAAAGTCTGCGTGCGCCACTATCGATGGACATTCGCATGCTTATTTTAATGTGTTTTACGTATCATACAAACCGTCTGAGTTCTTTGTGTTTCAATGTATGGTGTGTTCATACTTTCACTCTGTATTTTTTTTTCCGCCTTCAACAAAGCAAACTAATAAGATCAACTAGAAAAGACTACAGTTCTAATATTAGGAACTACACAGTGTAGGCTGGTGAGTAAGGATGAGTGTGTGTGCGTATGTATGCGCGTGCGCGCGCGCGCGCGCGTGTGTGTGTGTGTAAGTGTGTGTGTGCGTGAGCATGAGCGCGTGCGCGCGCACGCTAGAAAGAGATAGGGAGAGAAGAGACTGACAGACAACGGAGGGAGATCTCTCCCCCCCCCCCCCCCCCCCTCTCTCTCTCTCTCTCTCTCTCTCTCTCTCTCTCTCTGTGCGTGTGTGGCATACAAGTGTAATAAAAGCAAGATACTATTTAAAGATATGGAAAGGACCAGTCTTTAAGGACGCCGTTCTTCCCTTTTTCTACGCCAAACAACACATCCGTAACCGACAACTTTAATCAGAGGTGTGTGTTTGATTAGATTAAATCATCAATAAAGGTCCAAAATCCATGTGTTACGGGGCATTCAAAGAAGACATGTTCAATGTAATCCACTGTGTCCAGAGACAATAAGAGTATTTGTTATTTTCTTTAACTTCATTTTGTTTAAAAGACTAATTGTCGGATATATATTATGTGAAATTTTCCAGTGAAGAACGTTTAGTTTAGTTTCTCTAACAACTCATATAGCCCTTGACCATATTGATCTGTTCAATTTTATTTACAGATTTTCACAGCCAAAAATAAAAGGCACAAGGAATGACAGATGCTTGATATCCAGATAACATTTTTCTAATAAGTTTAGGTTTTGTATTGCATTGACTTACTTCGCTTAACACTGTTCCTGTCTCCTTTCCTCCTCTTTGAATCCATTTAATTCCACTCTGTAGGTATGCCATTAACTAAAATGTTATATGTTTAAGGACAACATTTGCTTTGTTTTGACTAATCACATTTTGTATTTCTTCTAAAGTCAGTAACCTATTTCGTCGTGGTGAATAATATCACTAATCGATTCAATTCCTTTCTCTATTCAGTGTGGAAAGAATAAGATTTTGTTTCTATACATTGCCAATGAATTATTGAACAATAGCTGTCTATGGAAATTGTCACTTTCAACGTCTTTAAAAGCTGCTGTAGGCATACCTACTAAATAATTTCCAGTAACGTAAAAATTCGTTGTCGATTCTGTCTAAACCTTTGATGTCTTTTCTGTTACAGTTGATATGAAAAATTAATCGTGTTTTGCAAGTTATTCTAAGTGACATTTAGGTATTAGCCTCCAGTTTTGTTGATCATTTCCATTGAATCATCGTATTTTGCACGTTTATTCTAAGTGACATTTAGGTATTAGCCTCCAGTTTCGTTGATCACTTGCATTGAAAACTTTTCCTATCCAGTGCAAATTTAGACAATCTTGAGGACTGATAGTATTTATCATCGTTATACCTCCATCTTCAGAATCAGCTTTCATTACCTTTCTCTTTGCTTTCTCAAAATTGTTTCTGTTTACTATTTTTTCTGCCAAAGAAACTTGTGAAACATTGTGTTTATTTTGGACAGAACATTTTGTGGAAGACCAGTAGACTGCATTACATTTATAATCTAGCTGATCAGAATTTTTTTTTTAAATTTTTATAACGACTACTTTGCCCAAGATACTGCGATCACGCTTGTTCCGTTCTTTGATCAATGTTCATTGGATTTAATCATGGTGTCCAATTATTTGCGATTTGATTTGCCATTCTGTATGATTCGAAGTATATATCTAAAACCCTTATTGTGTTTACGACCATACATGTAATATCATTAGCATCCTGCCTGCCCATTTTCAGATCCTTTGTTGGATGTGTATTTAATTTAAGGCTAGAAAATCTGTCAAATGTGTTAAGTATTTCTAGCGATATGAGCATGTCTCGTCTGTTTTTTTTTTTTTTTTTTAAAGAAATAAAGTTGTATCATTAGCCATTTGTTTTATTTTTATACTGACTTGCACTGTATCGTTAGAGGTGGGCGCTTTAATGCTCTCGATGAAGCTATTTCTAACGTTGATGGCAGGTAACTCTACTGCGAGTATAAAGCAAGAGGGGGAAACGGGCATCTTTCTTTGATTCCATACAGCATTTGAAACGGTTCAGATAGCCATCCTCCATTGTTAATGTATCCGAAACTGTTTAAGACACTAAGCCATCTTTGTAGACCGGTACCAAACCCGAAAACATTAGATATATGAAACAGGAAAGATTTTGATACCGACTCATAAGGTTTTTCATAGTCAATAGTTAATGGGTACCCACTTTGTTAGTCTTGTTCAGGTAATTAATCATGTCACCTATGGACTTTATCGCTGTTACTGTATTACTTCTTCCCATAATTATAACGAACTTGGTCTTAATTTTCTAATTCATCAATAGCTTTATTCAGTCGTTCAACTAAAATCTTTTCGAAGATTTTATAATCAGAGTTAGTGTTATAGGTCCCCAGTTGATAATTTATCTCTTTCCAATGTTTTCCCTTGTGTAGAAAAATTATTATTTCTTGTCCTTGGGTGTAAGAAAGTTCACTTGCACGAAGGGACTCAATTAAAGAGTCAGGGACTATTTTTGCTATTTTACTCTAAAAGATTTTAAAAAATTCTATAGTAATACCGTCACGTTATGGAGCAGAGCCATTTCGCAGTTTCTCTAAGGCACTGGTGGTTTCTTCCACTGTGACCAAACCTTCACATATGACATCATCTTCCTCATGTAAATGTAGAAAACTTCAGACTCTAGAAAACACATTGGTTTCTTCTCGTATGTTTCCGGTTGTGGTTTGTTGATTATTCATTTCTTGTATATTAATGGACTTGTTTTTTTCCATGACATCGTTCTGATCAGCAGTTATTTCCCCCGATTCTTTAGTAGTCCAGTATAGTTTATTTCTTGGCTCTTGCTTTTTCTAGTTTGCAAAAATATTTGGTATTACGTGTTCACCGTCATCTATCCATTAACGGGCGGCATTAGCCTATTTAGACACACATCTTTGCTGTTTAGCCCTGTTGCTCTCATTACCCCCCTCTTCAGGTAGTAGCTGCGAGAGTAACCTCCATAAAACCGTTACAATTTGCTCGTTATGTCTACCATCTTCTGTCTTGGTTAGTCGTCAGGACCTTGTCAGTCTGATCGAAGAACTTCCTCGACCTGGTTTGCTGTTGGGGGTGACTTACTTAATGGCCAGAAAACACGTTTGGGAAAGTGTGGAACCCACGTCCCTTTTCTCAGCTAGATCAGTGTTGTCGGAATGACGGCTTTTCTACGTTTTATGCATTTTTCTAATGGTGCGCTTTCGTATATTGATTTGCCAGCGTGTGACCCTTCGCTGGTGCTTGACTATGAGTGGTCTGTCCATGATGATCTGCATGGAAATGACCATTTCCCCGTTGTATTGAGATCCATTACAACCAAAAACGCCTCTGTTCCACAACACTTTAAGTATAGAAACCCAACTTGAATTTTTTTGCTGCGAATATTTTAACGGAACTCCAGGATATTGACATATTTCAAAGTCAAGATCAAGCAGAAACTCTAACACACACTTTGATTAAGTCTTCAAAAACCTGAATTCTGGTGTCTTCCAATAACATCATCTGCCCAAAACACCCTGGTTAATTCGGACTGCCAACAAATCACAAGAGAACGCAAATGGGTTCCGCGTTGGTGTTTCAAATACCTTCAGCTCCCAACACTCGAAACCATGAAAAACTCCGAACCAAAAACGAGACACACTGTTTAAGTAAAAGTCAGTCTTAGAGAGACTTCTCCTCCAAGCTGACATTCAAAACATCAAAGAAAAAAAGTCTGGAAAATCGTAAAGGCAGTCAATGGGAAGAAGACAAATCCGCCAATTTATCACCTGAAACTTGCCGATGCTCTGATAACTGACAAACAAGCTGTTGCCAATCTGTTGTCCTCTACCATTCAAAAGAACTCGTCCTCCTCATGTAAGTCTGCTTTGTTTTTAACAAACAACGTATAAAAAAAAATCTTCATATAGCTTCACTTCAGACAACTCTGAAGGGAACAACTTACAATGTCAATTGACGAACTGAAATCAGCTCTGCAAACCTGCAGCCATTCTGCTTTTGACCTGGATGATATTCATTACTAGCTTTGAAAAACATCTCCCAGAGGGCTGTCTCCAGATCCTTCTGAAAGTCTACAACCATATCTGGACCACGGGATGCTTTCCGCTCTCCTGGCGGAAAGAGCTGATCATTCCTATTCCTAAGCCTTCAAATTATCATCCAATAGCTCTGACCAGCTGTCTCTGCAAGCTAATGGAAAAGATGGTCAATTTCCATCTGATACGGAAGCTAGAAACTAATGGCCTTCAAAACTACATGTCAGAAAGCACTGGACATTCTAAGAGTCGTGTCACACACAGATTAGGGCGCTGATATGAAAGCTCTTCTTAGTCTTCAAGAGCTTTGATCTGCTCCAAACTGGACTGTGGGTGTGCAGTCTATGGGTCGGCTAGACCTGC
>JADBJO010002201.1:110000-157500 GCA_016801955.1 Conus betulinus
ATGTCTGTAACATCATTATTTGCTCGAACTTTAGCTTTCGCAGCTTGATGCATGCTTCTTCCAGCTCTGTACAATTTTCCATGGATACCATTTTTGCGAAGTATTAGCCATAAGTGGTTTTGATTACTGAATTTAAGGCCTTTTTGAAAAATCTATAAAGCTGCATAAAATTTCTGTCCAGAAGAAAGCTGCTTTTGCACCAGTGTTACTAAGGTAAATATCTGGTCGACTGTGGTGTAGTTCTTTCTGAATCCAGCTTGAGACTCGTTCAGTATACTATTTTCTTCAACCCATTGTGTCAAGCACTTGTTTAGAATGAAAGTGTGCAATTTACCGCAAATCTTTAACAATGAAATACCGCGATAGTTGTCCGGCGAATTTATGTTGCATTTTCATGTAATCGGCGTAATGGATTCCCACCAGGCGAGTGGAAATGTCCCAGAATGATATAATTTGTTGAAAACTTTGGTAATGAACAAAAGCATTAAAGGTGGAGTGTTTTTATAAAATTCGCCACTAAACCCATCATTACCAGCTGCTTTTCCATTCTTTAAAGCTTTAACTGCGTCCTTGACCTCTGATTTTGTTACTTCTGAGTCTAATATAGAGTAATCTCTATTTTCATAACTAGTAAACCACCTGCTCTCAAACTGTACATCTTCATGACTGTTGTCTCTTTGTAATGTATCCTCTTGGCTCGAGTCATCATTAAAACCTTATAAACGTGATCATCCCTTTTTTCTTTGGTTATAAAAGTGTCTAGCACTTTTGATTTTATTGTCCCACCAAACTGTTTGGATCATTTTTATATGTATCTCTAATGAATGTAGAGTATGTACTTTATCTTCTGCTTTTTTCTCATTCAAAGCCACTTATATAGTCTTCGTTTCTCGGTGTAAATAAACCTGAGTTCATCACCTTTTTTGTCATTACAGTTAGTAAATTTCTCAGAGAACATTGTTACTCTGACTTCTTTTTCCTACATTTGTTATCAAACCAAGGACCGTTTTTTTCCCTATTACAATCTTTTTCTTCAAGCACTGTCCTGCAATAGCTAGGCCTTCGTAGAACATTCGCAAAGCTGAGTTCACATCATTATCAATTAATTCTGCAGCTGATCAAACATATTCATAATCTTCTGTGACATAAATGCTTGATGATACTCGTTAACTTTTTCCTGGTTCGAAAGAAACTTTTCTCATATAATCTTTACAGGTTTATCATGAATCTGCACTAACTGTGTTCCAGAACAAAATATTAGTTCTGCAGGCAAATGCTTAGATTCTGCTCTAGGCAGAACTCGCAAGTTCAGGAAATATTTTTTTAAAAAAACGCCTCTAGACATAAAACGCAATCAGTAATACTTGATCCATTATGTGTAATGTATGTAAGGTCGCCGTGTTTATCTCCAGGCTAAAGACCATTCAATATCGATAAAGAGAACTGTTCACATAGTTTCAGCAAGTACCGACCAAAATCACTCGTAGTATCTTTAGAATTTCTCTGAAACTGCCTCTCTAGTTCTGTGTTGTCATCCCGCCACATACAAAAGTCAGGGAGAAAGAATTGTTTTGCGCGTTAACATTGCTAGTCCTTGCATTAAAATCACCCATAAGTATGAGAGAAAGCTCTTCATGCTGTTCATAGAGATAAAGAATACAATGTTCTACCAGATAAATTCCATTTCAATTTCTGTTTCGCTATAATATGGGCTACGAAACGGAGGAATATACATCCCTATTAATACACACTCGATAGGACATTCTTTTAAGAGTTTTAGAGCAGCACAATTGTCGTATTCAACTAGAATGCGTTTGATCAAATTATAACATGCCTTTTTTTACCATTAGGGCAACACCCCAGATAAGCGAGACGTTGAACAACCTGACAATTTTACCCCAGGCAGCACAAAAATATCAAATGAAGGAAAAACGTGGGTTGGGAAATCAGTTACAAAAGTCTCTGAAATAAAAACGACTTCGTAATTAGAAGTAATCTCTTATCAGGTTGGTAAACACTGCATATGCCTTCGATGTCATATGTGAGGAACAATAGACTGCGACCATTACATTTTTAACACCGCTGGAGCATTTGTTAACTCATGATTGACGACACAGGCAGGGGCGAGTCCCTAGGTATTACTAGAATGTCCATCTACATCAGTCCCCGATGAACCAGTCTCAATACGTGGGAAACATTCAGTGACATGTTGTCTAGATTTGGCTTTGCTTCTTGTCAGTCTGATGTGGGATTTGGGAGTTTCAGATATAAAGGAACAGTTCTGTTGCTCGGGCCTCACTACTTCATGCGGCACTAAACTATTGGATTCTTCACATTTTGCCACAGTGTTCACAGGGGACTGACTCTCCATCTCATCAGCACCAGTCCATGGATCCACCAATTGTTTTACTCTGGTTTGATTGTTGTCAGCTCTGGATTTTGGACTGGTGGAGGATATAGGTGAGGAAGGTAAAGAGAGCTTTGATTGGGAAACGGAATCCATATCAGGATCAACAGATGGCGTGTACCTGCTAGAGAAGGGGGAGCTGCTGCTTGGTTCACTACACACCACTATTTCTGACTTGTCTTCAGAAGATGAGATTTTACTGGAGCTGTGGTGACAAGACTTGTCTTACATGCATTCCCCGAGTCGTAAACACGCTCCGGAAGAGACTCGGACACTGTGGAGGGACATGCAGGGCTATTCCCAACAGAGGAGCTGCGAATCTGGCTTTCTCCACATATTCCGTGTGGGACAAGTCTAGCGCCCCACTGGTTGATCACCGCTCGTTCTGTGGAACGAGGAGTGCGTTGAGGCTTTGGCGGATTGCAAGGCGGGGACGCAGTTGTTGCCACAGCTTCTACCCATGAGGTAGTACATTGCTTTTGCATTGTAGGATAATGCACTGAAAGTGCAGTATGACGCTGTTGATTTGCCTCCCTACGCCGCGATGTCTAACGCCCGTGGAATGCTCACCATGTGTGCTTGACGACTTGGAAGTGGTGGGAATGAATTCATGTCGGCAGTCCAAGGGAGGTCGTCAGTGGAGTTACATGAGATCAACTTCTGTTGTTGGTGTCGGACATCTGGGCAGGTGTAAATGTTGAGCCACGTCTTCTGGTTCATCCATTTGACGTTGCTCTTTGAGTGACTTGACTTGTTGTGTGGTGACGTCGAGCAAGAATGGCATTGGTTACCATGCCAGAGTGTCTTTCAGAGTCCCTTTCATGATTCTCGTGTTGTTTGTTCTTGTTGTAGAATAAGCATCCTTTCCAGAAGTAGGCATGTCTGCCGCATTTCTCTCCTCTATGATGATCTGGTTCTGACGGTTGGTCAAGTCTGAAGCCATACGTATACCCGGCGTTTCTGCCATTTCTTCCCTACACTCCTGTCCCCTCAGAATGGTCAGTGGAAAAGACGAGTAACAGTCGGACGAGGGTAATTACTGTTGTTATTTCTTCGACCAACACGATGTGCTTGCTCCACGTCATCGATTGCCTACTGTTTGGAAGGAAAAAATCGGTTCAACAGCTGTACTATCTTTCGGGTACATTGGGAACTGTCTCTCAATTAGGCCATCAAAACGTTAAAGATCTCAAGTTGTTCCGACGAGAAAATGAATCGATTTTGTCTGCTGCTTGACTGTCCATTTTGTGGGACACATCTATCAACAAATCTTTCCACTGGAAGAGATTTTTTCACACTGTTGTTCGAGAACGTGGCATTTGCTGGTGAAGTCCATACTAACACTAAAATTTTTCCATGATGCCAGTGTTCTCACGTTGTGAACAGCCAGCCATGAAAAAGTCTTTGGTCCAAGTCTCTGTCAGGTCATGATTCTGAACGAAAGTTTTCCTGAAATGAGCAGGTGTACTGCCAGAACTGGAAATATATTTTAGAAAAAAAAGAAACAAACAAACAAAAAAAAAAACGTTGGCCAGTGTTGGTCCAGGGTTCCGCTTGATGTCACCACAGGACAAGAGAAGCCAAATAATGACAACTGCAGAAGACTTCAGGAAGAACATCAGGAGTAAACCTTTTGCGTTGATTATTAACACAAACCTGGGGTTTTTTGTTTTGGTTTTGATATTGAGATTATATTTGAAAATGGACAGCCACTGACCACATAAGGAAAAGACGGTTCATGTGTGCAATGTTTACATTTCGAGAGTGATACACGACACCGACACTGACACGGACGCTGGTGTGTTGTAAAGGATCATCGTCACAGTTGCCTGCATTGTTTGCTTTTACATTGAACCTCAATGCAGTCAGAAAAAACCGATGCAAAGAGCATAGTTACGGACAGCCTCAGAGGCCAAATAAGTCTTATTTCATGCGCCTGTGAACAAACTTCTCCCTCTCTTTCCCTCACGAACAAGCGAACACCTCGTATATATGAGTCATGTTCAAGTGCAAAATCATTTATTCATATTCAACATACTTGTTCTTTATGCTAGATTGGTTTTCAAGTTAGTGAGGAACAGGAGAGAACATTATTCTCGAGGACACATACAGAGAATGCGAATGCGAATATTTATCAGATTAAGGCCATAGCCCATACTGAAGGGGTGGTACCCGCAATATACATGATATCAATTGCTGAGATGAAGAAAATGACAAGAGAGAAAGCAAGTACATGTGCATCATACAATGCTATTAGGAATACACTGTACGTAGCCTCTTTTGTGCTTCATAAATGTACGTAGCAAGGTTAAAGAGAATGTCTTCATTTTTTGACGCCAGGAGTAAATTAACTCTGAAAATACATGGGTCAGAATAATACTTTGGCTTTATGAATTTTATCCTGAGGTCATGGAAAGTAGGACAGCAAAAAAAACTGTATCAGAAACACGAAATCTAGACTAACTTAGCGCACTCTTAATATATCTGTTCATATCAATTTTAATGTATGGCTCTATCACATTAGTTGTTTTAAAGAATCTGTGCTGCGCAAATCTGTCACTGCTCTAAATATGATCGTGCCAGTCCTGTCATCTGCAGTCAACAATTCTTTGTTAAAAACATTTCAAGAACCCTACGATATTTTCAACGCCCTGGTTATCCCCAACATAAGCAAAGCCATATGAATTTAAACAGTGACGAACATTGGTAGCCCATGTCTTCTTGCCATTACAATCCAAATTTCTCAATATCTTATAAGCTTTAAAAGGTATTTTAATTTCGTCCATTCTTGTTATTTTCAGCCAATATTTAATGCATTTCTAAAACGAATAAATATAAATCGGATATCTTCGCAGATCACCATATACTAAATCATTCGGTGTTCGAGTACCTACATTTAACAATTTTTTCTTAGCATACAAATGCACAATTTCGATTACGACGCTTTTTCTCAGTGCCCAAATTTCTGCTTCATATTGTAAGATTGGCTGCACCTGAGAGTCAAACAGCTTTGTGAAAACTGAAAAAGCGCTACAGTTTAGTTTATATGAAATGTGAAGTATAACTGTAACTGCTCTCTTTGCTCTGTTTGCAATATCTTGGCATCCAAAGGTGAAACTTAATTTGGTTGTGAAATAAAATAATATATATACTTGTATGCATTGACCACAGCATCCATCTCTCATTTTTCGTGCCAAATAACCACCTTTACGAAAGACAGCAATATTGGTCTTATATTTACTTTTAATTCTAATTTGGTTGCAGCAGAATACAAACTATTCAGCTGTCTTTGAAGTCCAACGACCGTTGTAGACAATAAGACTATATCGTCGGCAAAAAGCAACACAAATAACTAAAAATCTGATAAATTTGCTCCGTATCTGATCTTAGCCTTTACCTCACATACATACCCTTTACAGAACAATACAGTTTACCTAATACCTTTTTTAAAAAAATAGAATAGATCATAGTAGTTTCCGTCCGTGAAACTGAATCGAAAGCTTTTCCAAAATCCACAAAAGCAACATACAACTTCTGATTATTTACAAATTTGACACATACAGAGAGAGAGAGAGAGAGAGAGAGAGAGAGAGAGAGAGAGAGAGAGAGAGAGAGTGTTCATGATTCATTAATATCATGTGTGGAAAAAATAAAGGAGACATAAAAACATGTTTTCATGGTATTATATGCAAGTGATCTTCGAACTTGGTTAGAGCAGTATAACATGAATTCTTTTCCCTGAAACAAGATTGCCCATCCCTCAGTAGATCATATGTCTCAAGATGATCGTAAATGTGTTTATCTATGTGATGTTCTAAGTATTTGGATAGAAGTGGCAAATGGATATTGGTCTGTGACTGATTGATTCAGAAATCACTTGATTTGTAGATGGGAATTACATTTGCAGCTGGAACCGTATTGGAGAGCAATATTTTAATGCACAGGTTGTAGATGTGTTGCAGATATGATACGAGTTAAAAAATGTTTAGACTTTTGCCATCAGTTTCATTAAACCCACGATTTTCTGTCCCCTTCAAATGACGTAAGGAATCGTAGATATGAGTCACAGACATTAAGCGTGCCGACAATTGGGAATGAATATTCTTGGATTTGCTGAGGATCGTTACTTTTTTAAGGTAATTTATATATGAATTATTTTGTTTTTCATGGTAAGCTCTGCTAAATTTGTGAAACATTCATTAACTTCGTTTGGGGTGATGTTGCTTACGTGAAATGTCCTAGATTGGGATGCTTTATTCGTAAGTTCATTTACAGGTCTCCATATTATTCTTTACTGATATTTCTGTTGTACATTTCATTGGAGTAAACTTATTTCATTTCACTTTTTCAACTGATTTCCCTCTTATTTCAAGAAAAATCCATTGATGAATACTGCTGTTCGTATTTTCTCAGTCACACATTTAGGTTGAGGAGTGTGTGTTACTCTGCGTATTTGTCTGAAGCATGTCTGTTAATGACTTTACCATGCTGCAAATAATAATGAGGGGAAAAACAGAGAGAGAGAGAGAGAGAGAGAGAGAGAGAGAGAGAGAGAGAGAGAGAGAGAGAGAGAGAGAGAGAGAATGAAACAGATTAGGTAAAAATTAGGTCACAATTACAAACAATAACAAAACAAGAGACAGAGAGGAGATTTGGTCATGATTTGCTATGTTTCACTCGAGTTAATTGACCTTTTTTTTTTTCCAAACATTTGTTTTTTGTATGTTTCTACATGGAATCAGTGGAAATGACAATCAGACTGGGAATACATATTCAAGGTGGGAGACAAGTTTGTAATTTTCGCCAGAAACAAACGCATTGACATTCAATCGAAATCATTTTAAAAACGAGAGTTTGGAACAGGCTGTTTGTCTATTTGATATATCAGAATGTTTACGCAAGTGGCCTTGCATTCAATTGTTTGTTATTGAATGCTTTCACCTAATGGATTTTAACAGTGGTTTGTGAACAAATATCATGTTATTGTTAACATCATTAAATGAAAACATTTTATTCCTCCTTATAATGTATATATGTTTGTATGTATTTGCGTGTGTGTATTTTTTGATGTTCGATTTTTTTTTTAATATTATGATCTTACGATTCTAGTTTTACTTAGCAGATTTTTGTATAAACGCACTAGGGGGATAAGTTTATTCTCCTTGTATAAGGTTTTGTTATTTTTCTTTTCCAGAGATTGGCAATGATTTGTCGAAATAAAAGGCCGGCATGTCATGTAACTGCAGCAGTATGAGGTTCATTAAAAAAAAAAAAACATAATATATACTTTGAATGAATGGAGAATCACCTTCACTTATTTATTCGACCCAGAGCTTGGCCAGAAAGTTATGATTCATTTGATGGGCTCACTTCATTCTTCGTCTTGGTCAACATGGCAGCTGAAAGAAATTTGCAAGCTGCGATCCTTCACGACATTAAAAGATGAAGAAAGAATATCCTTAACTGAACTGTATACTAGTGCAACAGCCAATTGACAAGCAAGTATTCTTTGTTCTTGAACAGACGCATGAATTAAACAAACGTCAGTACAGTAATTCTGAATACGTCAGTCTGACCAAGGTCTACGTTCCCCATGAAACCGAGTAAATCTGTCGTACTTCGTTGTTTTCATCTCCACCATCAACGATTACGTTGCAGATGTAAACCAGTAGCTTATTCATACGCTCCGTGGACGTGCACGCGCATGTGTGTGAGTATGTGTGTTTGTTGTGTGCGTGCGTGTGTGTGTGTGTGTGTGTGTGTGTGTGTGTGTGTGTGTGTGTGTGTGTGTGTGTGTGTTACAGATACAGACTGATTACGTACACCAATTAAGCAATGTTAACAAGATTGATAAGATTGCCGCTAAGTAAAAATGGGAACATCGTCGTTGATCAGTGTGTCACCAAGGGTATTGCATCACAGAGGGCTGCCAGATCTGACAAAAGAAAACTTACACAGCACTAAGCTTTTTTGTTTGGGACTGTTAAGACAGCATATTATTGATTCTTCTTCTTCTTCTTCGTTCGCCTCACAGCGTCAGCCCAGCCTCGTTGATAAATGTAGCCGTTTTTTCTCAGGTCTTGTCGGCAGCCGTGGAGCTTCGTGTGCAGCGGAGTCAGCGTTGGCCACACGGTTTCTCTCAGTCCCTTGAGAAGGGGACACGTCTGTAGGACGTGTTCTGTGTTTGGTCTTCAAGACCACAGGAGCAGAAGGGGGAAGGCGCCAGCTTCAGCTTCCTATGCAGGTGGCCATTGAGTCGGCAGTGGCCAGTTCTGAGTCTCATAATGACCACCTGCTCCTGTCTCTCCAGAAGATGGAAGGCATCCCTTGTGGGTTGTGGTCGCATCAGAGCCTTCACAAGGGTCTTCTTCTCTGCGAAGCTGACGCTGTTGTCTGGTTGTCTTCCTCTGGCTCCGTTTTGGCGAGCTGATCGGCTGCCTCGTTCCCTGGGACTCCGCAGTGGGCAGGTACCCATTGCAGGACTACTCGTCTACTTTTGGCGAGTTCCTGGAGTTTCTCCATTAGACGAGGAAGTTTGTCTCCTGCAAGGGCCTCCAGGACGGACAGCGCGTCAGAGAGGAAGACAACTTGGGTGCAGTCGCTCTGTGATTCATGAATCATGGAGGCTGCCTGCATGAGGGCCTGAACTTCTGCAGCATAATTGGAGCAGTGTTTCCCAGTTGGTATCCCTGCTGTGGTGGTGTGTCCCTCAGGTGACTTGATAAATACGCCCGCTCCTCCATCAGACACTGCGTTGGGTTGCTGAGCCGTCGGTGTACGCATGTATCCAGGATTCTTCGGGGTACTTCTCAGCAATCATGGCAAGTGTGAGAGTGCGTTTGACGATGTCATCCTGAGAGTCTCCTGAGGCAACCTGTGGAACTGTTGTGGAGATGTGAAGATTTGTGAAATCTTCATTCCAGGGCTGTGGCAGATCAGAGGGGTCCAGTGGGTTGGCAGGTGGCAAGCCATCTTGATGCTCCCTGGCAAGACTCTTGCTTTCATGGATGAAGCTACTGCGTTTGAGACGATTCTTGGTCAGGTTCTGCATCCTCTTGTTCATCGGATGTTGAGGCAGGCACTTGAATTTCTCTGCCTGAACCATGGTCTTTGCGTCTCTCCTCTGGTGGAGGGGCTGTATGGCAGTAACCTCCTCCATGGCTTTGATTGGTGTGGATCGCATGGACCCGGTGATGATCCTGAGGGCTTGATTTTGGACCCTATCCAGGGATTGCTGGTGGGTCTTCGCTGCTGCTGTTGACCAGCTGTTGAGCCATACTCAAGATGGGGCCTGACTGCTCCCTGGTAGACGCGCTTGAGTATTTGTTCGTTTGCTCCCCAGCTGGTTCCGGCTAGCTTCCGCAGAATGGCAAGCTTTCGTCTGGCCTTTGCTTCAGCTTTCTGGATGTGTGGTCGCCAGGTTTGCTTCTTGTCGAAGGTGACACCAAGATAGGTTGCCTCCTCTTCGTGTTTCAGGGCTGTGCCTCCAAGTTTGATGGGCCCAGCCTTTTGTTTTGTTGACAAGGTGAAGAGTGTTGTGGAAGATTTCTCCTTGTTGATTGCCACACACCACTTATCTGCCCATGCCGCCAGCTTGTCAGCCGCTTGTTGCATTCTGTATGTGGCAGTAGTGGCATGCTCTTCCTTGCACCACAGCACCAGGTCATCTGCATAAAGTGCAGCATGGATACTTTGGGAAGTTCTTGGATGAGGTCATTAATGAAGACCAAAAAGAGTGTAGGCGAGAGGACGCCTCCTTGTGGGACTCCATGTCGCAGCAGTACTTTTTTGCCTTTTTGTCCGTTGACTGTGACTCTTGCTCTGCGGTTGTGGAGGTAGGATCTGATCCAATGCAGCATGTTGCCAGCGACTCCACATCTATGCAGTTTCACGAGGAGGCCATCAGTCCAGACTTTGTCAAAGGCCTTTTGTAGATCGATCCAGGTGGCAAAGACAAGCTTTTGCTCCTGGAACGCATCCTCGATTTCTTGGGAGAGGTAGGTGGTCTGGTCTTCTGTGCTGCGAAACTGTCTGAAGCCTGCCTGTTCAGGAGCCAGAATGTTTTCAGTCTCGAGATACCAAAGCAGGCGCTGGTTGACCATTCTCTCTAGGGTCTTGATGACGCAGCTGTGAGGCTGATTGGCCTGTAACTGGCAGCCTTCTTCTTGTCCTTGCCTTTTTTGAGGACAGGGATCATGATGGCTTCTCTCCAAACTTGTGCCAAGTCTCCAGTTTCCCAGCTCAGGTTGAAGACCTCTAGAAGTTTGAGGGTGGCTGTGCTGCCAAGGTGCTTCAGCATCTCGTTAGTGATCCCATCTGGCCCTGGGGATTTCCGAGTTTTCAGCTTCCTCAGAGCTGTCTGGAGCTCATGGAGTAAGGGGCTGCTTCATGGGTTTCACGTTGGTGTCTTGTCGTCTCTCTCTCTGTTCTCTTCTTGCTTCTCTTTGCTGATAAGTGCTGACAGGGTAGTGCTCTCGCTTGCGTAGATATCAGCAAAGCGGTTAGCTGCGCATCTCCCTGTCAGCATCTCTCCATTCTCTTCCAGTGTGATGTTCTGGCCTTTGCTGTCCTCATCGTTGAGTTGGCCTACAACTCTCCACAGTTTTGAGCCACCTTTCTCAAGGTTCAGGGCTGCTGTCTTCTCTCTCCAGCTTTTGCGCCTGGCCTGGATCTTTGCCTTGAGGAATTTGGCTTTTGTCTGCTGCAGCTGCAGTGGTTCTCGTCCGATGGGTTGTTTTCTGCATCTTGTCTGGCCTCCGTCATCCGTCGTCCTGTAGCTCTTGAAGCTGGTTGCTCCAGTAGGGTTTGTACTCTTTTTGAGCACCACGTGGAATGGTCTCTTTGGCAGCCTGCAAGATGCTGGCGTTCAGGACTCTGACAACATTGTTTATGTCTCTGCCTTGGACTTGAAGGTCCTTGGTGAGAACGTTGGTGCGGTGACTGAAAAGCCTCCATTTTGCCTTCTTGTAGTTCCAGCGAGCGGGCACTGGGCGACTGGCTGTGCTTTTGTTGATCTTCAGGAACACTGGCCTGTGATCGCTACCTCCTAGCTGCTCTCCCACCCCTTCCCTGGTGATGTCCTGGTGTACATCTTCAGTGCAGAGAGCAAGGTCTGGGGGGGAGGTAGTGCGCCATCGTCTGGAGTAGAAGGTTGGAGTGTCACTTGGGGAGTTGATCAGGACGAGATGATGTTCGTCTTGCCAGTCTTCCACTTCTTTCTCCTCGGCGATCCATCTGGCTGTAACCCCAGCTCTGGGAGTGACTGTTGAAATCACCTACTGCGATAAAGCTCGAACCTGGGACGTTGATGGTGCCGAGTGACAGTGGCTGGTTGTCAGGGCAGTAGAAGTTCAGGATGTGCAACTCTGTGTCATTCAGTTTGGCCCGAATCATCTGGTACTCAGCACCCTCCATGTGGACTGCTGTTTCGCTGGCATCGATGTTGTTCCGGACAAGTGTCAGGATTCCGCCCTTGCTTCTGTCAGCTCTGTCCCATCTAAATGGCTGGTAGCCTCGGATTTTGAATGCCTTTCCTGTTTTCAGGTGGGTTTCTTGAATGCAGCAGACGTTGATGTTTTCCTCGTGCAGGATGTGTTCAAGCTCCGTCTTTTATTCATGACTCCTTCTGCATTCCAATGCATCACCTTGAAAGGTTGTTGCTTCTTGGATGTTGTTGTTGAAGTGCTGCCAGTCGCTGTCCTCTGCCGCCCCCTGGCGTGACGAGGTGGACGAGAGGGACCTCCAGTCGCTGTGGGTGGACTCCGTTGAGGCTCGGAGCCCGGCGCTGCCCCATCCTGGAGGGACCTCAATGGGCGAGCGCCATTCTCATCTCGGCTGGCTGACATTGTCATATGGCGATGATGCGTGGTGTCGTGGTTTATTAGAGTGCGCGCCGTGCAGCCAACACACTCCGTCTTCAGCACTCGAGGTTTCTGTAGGGGTTACCCCGCCCTTAGCTCATGGTCCAAAGTCCTGCCCTGTGAGCACAGGGGGGATTCTTTCTCCGAGGGTCCCACCCCGTAGCTAGAGGTTTTAACGCGCCTCATGATCGCGTGATGAACCCGTCATGGGACATATGGGATATTTCTTGAGTGCAGCAGTGCCACCTGCTGCCCCACCCCGTCCTGCTGGGAGCACCGCCAGTTGGTCCGGGACTGCTTATTCGACCAGGCGGGCCTGACTTATATCGCAGCTAACCCTCATATCTGAGGGCCGTTCCCCTATCCGCCACCCGGGGACCCGCCGGGTTGGGGATGGTCGCCCCGCCACTGAATTGGAAGTAACCTGTCCCCGGCATATTATTGATGAAAAGGGAGGATGCACAATTGACGCATATGCAGCATGTAGGATACCCTACCCCAAGTTCTCTCTCTCTCTCTCTCTCTCTCTCTCTCTCTCTCTCTCTCTCTCTCTCTCTCTCTCTCTCTCTCTCACACACACACACACACACACACACACACACACACACACACACACACTCACACACACATACACACACACGCACGCACGCACACAGGCGCGCGCGTGCGCGCACGCACACACGCACGTACGCACCATCTTGTTGTGTTTGGACTAATAAATGCAGAATTTGAAAAAGATTACCTCATTTCTAAAGTCAGAAAACATGGGGAGTAGCGAAAGCATTGAAATGCTTCGAATCTCTCTATGACATTGAAGAGTTATTACGAAAAAGAGTCTCTCACAGGACAGAGAGGACAATCACTAAACTCTGCAAATAGGAATAGCATCTTAATTACATGAAAATGAAAGCAGGATCGTTTGTTCACAGAAGAAAAACCAAAAGCAATCAAAATTTGATATGCACCTCCCACCCAGTAAAATACAGCATAAAAAATAATTTGAAATCGTAGTAGTTAGGCAGACATTTGAATTTATCTGAATGATTGAAAGATTTGGGAATGGATCCGGGACAATTAAGAACCATGGTAAAAACCATATGTGCCTGTGTGTAGAGACATGATGTTACGATGGGTGAAGTTGGTGCTCCCAGAAACAGGCATACGTCCTGATACAACACAGAGTACACGGAGGACGTCAACTTCGTTTGCAACAACACGACACTTAGCATTACGAAGTGTAATGAGAAACAAAAAGTGGAAAAGCCAGTGTTGTTTTTTTTTTAATATTCCTTTCAAAAAAAAAAAAAGGAAAAAAAAGGTGTCTAGCCAAGTTTCAACCACACAGACAATGGACCAGACTGCTGCCGTACTGAAAATATGACTGAATGCCACACTCCAGTAGATTTCTGTGCAATACGTGTAATTGAAGAGTTATTATTACATTACATGGTGCGGTTGTTTTTTGATTTTTTTTTTTTTTTTGGGGGGGGAGGGGGGATATTTTGACCTTTTTGACATTGTTCCATGCTTCCATTCCTCCCCTGTTCGGTTTTTTTCCATTTTTTTTCACGTCGTCCTCTACCTGTCACCCTCACGTGCTTCCCTTTCCTCCTCACATACAACACACAACCACATACACAAGCGCACAAGTGCGCGCCTCCCTTTGTTCATAGTTTATCCCACGTTTTATTCTGTTGCCTTCCTGATGACTGTGATTTCACTGGAAAGTAAGAAAGTTTATTTCTGTGTGTGTGATTCGTGACTACAGATCGTTTCATCAAGGGTGATTCGTCCCATGCTCTATTAGACGCAGACCACGACTCGGAGATGATGAACCGTTTTCTGTTTGTCGTCTGCGCCATGGATAGTAGATTAATCCACTGGAATAGCCGTGGTTTAAACTCGAACTTTGAGGAGCTGCAGCTTTTGTGTCGTACAATAAACCTCAGGTAGTAGCTCCTCAGGAAACAAAACCTCAAAGCCAGAAGCCCTTCAGTCTTTCCTTCTTCTATATTCTTTCCATTCCTGCACAACCTTCCACGTTGGAATTAACAGGCAGCGTGCCCTCCTAACCACAAAGCTTTGCTGTTAGCCCATTTGCTTTACTACCCCTCTTCAGGCAGTAGCTGCGAGAGTCGTTCTTCATGAAACCGTTACATGTTGCTCGTTACATCTACCACCTTCTATCTTGATTTGTCGTCAGGACCTAGTCAGTCTGATTGAAGAACATCCTCGACCTTGTTTGCTGTTGGGTGATTTTAATTGCCATAACCCCCTTTGGGGTGATGTAAATGCTTCATCCAGAGGTCTGCTGCTTTGAAGATGTCTTTTTCACAGTTGGACTCGTGTTGTCTGAATAATGGGTCTTTAACTTACGTTCATTCTTCCACAGGTACACTTTCATGTTTAGATTTGTCAGCATGTGACCCCTCGCTGGTCCTGGACTCTGAGTGGTCTGTCTATGGCAATCTGCATGGAACTGACCATTTTGCGTTCCGTTAAAATCCATAACAACTAAAAACGCCTCTGTTGCGCAACACCTTAATCATAAGAAGGCTAATTGGAATCTGTAAATATTTCAAAGGAGCTGCAGGAAACTGATATTCTTCAAAGTCAAGACCCAGCAGAATCTCTAGCTAATACTTGATTAAGTCTGCAAAAACCTGTGTTCCGATGTCTTGCGATAAACTCCAACTGCCTAAAACACCTTGGTTTGATTCTGACTGCCAACAAATCTCAAAAGTACGCAAACGGGCTCAGCGTCGGGTATTCCGAAGACCTTAAGCTCCCAACTCCCGAACCGATCAAAAACTCCGTGCCAAAACGAGACACACTTTTAACATCAGTAAACGTCAGTCTTGGAGAAACTTCTACTCCGGGCTGACATCTAAACATCCAAGAATAACTCTGGAGCATCATCATCAAGAAAATCAAAGGTAAAAACACCAACCTGTAAATTCATCACCTGAAACTTGCCGATGCTCTGATAACTGACAAGCAAGCTGTTGGCAATCTGCTGGCCTTCACCATTCAACAGAACTCATCCTCAAGTAAATCTGCAGCCTTAAAAAATTAAATGTCAGAGAAACATCTTCATACAATTTCACTTCAGACAACTCTGAAGTGTACAATCTACCTTTTTCAATTGATTAACTAATATCAGCTCTGCAAACCTGCAATGATTCTGCTCCTGGCCTGGATGATATTCATTATCAGCCTTTGGAACATCTCCCAGAGAGTTGTCTCCAGATCCTTCTAAAAGCCTACAACCACATCTGGACCACAGGATGCTTTCCGTTCCCTGGGGGAAAGCCCTGATCATTCCAGTTCTAACCCTGGAAAAATCCTTACCAACCCTTCAAACTATCGTCCGATAGCACTGACCAGCTGCCTGCTAGCTAAAGGAAAAGATGGTCAACTTCCGTCTGACGAGGAAGCTGGAGACCGGTGGCATTTTGGCCAATGAACAGTGCTGATCCGGAGGTACCACTCGACCGTCGACCATTTACTTCGTCTGGAAACCACCATCCAAACGCCTTCATATATAACAAGATGTAGTACCTATTTTTTTAACTGGAAAAAGCGTACGATACCACATGGAAATCTGAAAATTTTATGGATTTTCATAAACTTGATTTTCGTGGTTATCTGCCTTTATTTATTCAAAACTTTCTGGCTGGTTGGCAGTTCCAGGTCCATATTGGCACCACACTGTCTGACTTCCATGGGTAGCAGTTGGGTGTGCCTCAATGGAGCATTCTTTTTCCTGCTCTCTTCAGTATCAAAATTAACGACATTGTCAATTCAGAAAACGAGGGTTCCGAGTCCTCTCTGTTGATGACTTCGCACTCTACTCAGTTGGAGCCTCTTACGCCAGCCCACAGTGTCTATTCCACCTTTGTGCGGAAAAGATTTGAGAGTGGGCCGATGAAACCGGGCTTACCTTTTCAAGCACAAAAACTTAGTGTATCCATTTTCACATTTTTCGCAATTCTTTGACGATCCTGAAGTTCGTCTGGACAATCCACCATTCCAGCTGTGAAGGAACCCAAATTTCTGGGTGTTATTATCATTATTATTATTAATTATTTTTTTAATCAAAAACTGAACTCTAAAGTCACACCCAACACTTAAAAACTGCTTGTCAGAAAGCACTGAATATTCTGAGAGCTATGGCACACACGGACTGGGGCGCTGATAAGAAAACGTTTCCAGAGATGATATCTGAATCGTTATCTAATACGCAGTTGAAATCCCCCCCCCCCCCCCCCAATTAACAAATGCTCTGACTCAACATTAGAGATAACATCTCCCAGTTCATCAAAGAAAGTATTCTTTTCATTGTCATTATTTGGAGCATATACATTCACAATGACCACTTTTTTTTGTTGACCTTCTATTTCAATGGCCAAAATTCGTCTTGAATTATATTCTATCTTGTAATTATCAACCACATTGTGCCGAAATAAAACAACTTGACCACAACTATGTAAAGTATAACTATTATATAATAATTCTCCTTTGCCCCATTCTTTTTTCCACTGCCCGTAAACATCATCAGTGATATGTGTTTCTTGCAAGCAAATTACATCATACTTTTTCTCTTTCAAGTGTTTGAATATTGATTTTCTTTTCCAACACGAGCGCAAACCCCGTGAATTTAATGAAAAAACTATGTGACACAGATGAATAGTTTGATAGATGATTACGTATCTCATATGGGCGAAAACATCGATTTTCAAATGGAATGGGAAGTCCTAAAAATGAAGATTAAGAGTTTTACAATAATTTATGCTAAAGGTGAGAGCATCGACAGAAGAAATAAGTTAGTAGAAATGCAATGTAAGGTAAATGACATAGATATTAAGATTGCAAAAAACCCTAATAATATTCCTTATCAAAATCAACGACAGCACTTAATGCAAGAATTAGAATTATTGGAAACTTATAAAGCACGTGCAGCACAGGTAAGATCTAGAATAAAATGGATTGAAGAGGGGGAAAAGAACACAAAATATTTTCTAAACTTGGAAAAAACAAGAGCAAAATTCAAATAATAGAACTTCGTGATGAAAATGGTAGATCAGTTACACAACAGTCAGAAATAACGAAAATGCAGCGAGACTATTATTCGAAGTTATACAAGAAAAAGATAAGAGCAAGAAACATGGAACAAATGGTAGATAACTTTATATCTGATACTTCAGTGCCACAGCCTTCTGACTCTTAGAAGGATAGTTGTGAAGGCAATGTGACAGAGGATGAACTGCTAGTAGCTCTTTAAAAATGGTTCTTCGCCAGGAAGTGATGGGCTTACAACAGAATTTTTTTAAGTATTTTGGTGTCATACAAAAAGTTTGTTAACATCATCACTTAACTCTGCATTTGAAAAAGGGACACTTTCTCCTTCTCAGAGAAAAGCAGTCATACATTAATTCACAAAGGCAAAGATCTACCTAGAAATGTTTTAAAAAACTGGAGACCAATTTCGTTAACGAATAGCGATTATAAGCTTTTGTCTAAATGTTTGGCAGATCGTTTATGTCAAGTAATTAGAGATTTAGTAAGTGAAGATCAGGTGGATATATAAAGGGACGGCAAGCAGCTACGCTTTTGAGACTAATTGATGATGTTATCGATCATTTAAATGTAGAAAATATTCCTGGTTTGCTTTTAAGTATTGATTATACACAAGCTTTTGATATATATGTAAAAACTTCATGTTAACAGCTCTCAAAAAGTATGGATTTGGGGAAGAATTCATTAGATGGTTTCAAGTATTAATCGCTGATACTCGTAGTTGTGTTTTGTATAGTGGCTGGACATCAGAGTATTTTGCGGTTGAAACAGGAATCCGACAAGGATGTCCTTTTTCTCCCTTAGTATTTGTGTTGGCTATAGATTGCTAGCAATAAAGATAAAAGACTGTAGTAAACATTAGAGGAATTGATTTAGGGGGTTCAAGAGATACGCTTGTTAATGTAATCAAAATTGCGCTTTATGCAGATGATGTTACTTTATTTTTGACAGATCAGCATGATATGATGCAAGCATTAGATATACTCAATAATTTTTTCTTTGTTTTCTGGTTTGGTTATAAATAAAAACAAATCAGCAGTTATGTGGCTAGGTAGTAGAAAACATAGTGCAGATAGTCTTTATGGCTTTACGTGGAAAAATAAACTGAAGATTCTGGGTATTTATTATGAGAAATGATAAACCAGCATCTTTGGTTGAGGACAATTGGTTACAAAGAATAGAAACTATTCAGAGAATTATTCACTCCTGGGAAAAAAGAGATCTTAGTGTAATGGGTAAAATACATATTATTAAAACATTTCTTATTTCACAAATGGTCTATGTTATATGCAAACATTTGTTATTCCTGACAAGATCTTATCAGATATAAATCGCATGCTTTTTAGATTTTCTCTGGCGTAAAAAACATTATAATCGAAATGCATTTAAAAAAGTAAAAGAAGCGTAATGTGCAGTGAATATGAAAAGGAGGATTGAAAATGATAAATTTAAGACAGATGCAATCTGCTTTTCTCCTGTCATGGGTTGTAAGAATTTGTAAGGGCACAAACAATGAAAGATGGACTATAATTCCGAGAAAAATATTTCTACCCTTTGGTGAGAATGTCACGTGTTTTTATGCAAATATACCAAAAGCGCACTTTTCAAAGGTTTAGACAAGATACATTCACATTTTTGGAAAATTACTCTGAAAACATGGCTAGATCTGAATAAACATGAAGATGTCTCACCCTTTCCCTCTCTATTGTGGAATAACCAATGCATAAAATATCGAGGAAATGTCCTTTTCTTCCCTGACTGGATAAAGGGCAAAATACTAAATGTTAGTGACATGTATGGTTCAAATGGAATGCTTTCATATCAAGACGTGGTTAACAAGATAGGAGCCTCCCTGCGAGGATCTCAGAGTATAATGTAGTGTCAGCGGCCACACATATTTTTAATACTAGGGTTAGTGAACAAGATAGGTATGATATAGATTTTTCAGAACCACCTCTTTTCTGTAACAAAAAGAATATATCTTGCAAGATTTCCGTGTAACTTTGTGTTCCCTCAGTTACACAGAACCATGTGCAGCCCGTTTTTGGTCTAATAAATATGGACTGGAATTAAATGAAAATGTATGGAAGATACCCCGCTTGTGCACCAAAGAAACCAGACTGAGAGTTTTACAATGGAAAATTTTACAAAATATATACCCGACTTATATAATGCTATGCAAAATGAAAGTCAGGGATAATCGAAATTGTCATATTGCAATGATGAAATTGATTACATTGAACATTTCTTTTTTCACTGTCATAAGGTTAATTCGTTTTGGAAGTTTGTCAGTCAATACATATTAGCTGTATACAACACAAGAATTGTGTTTTCTGAAGAAACTGTGCTCTTTGGAATTCTTAGACAAGAAAATATTGACAGACACATACTACTGAAAATAAACCATGTTGTGATTGCTGCGAAGATGTGTATAAGTATTTATAAAAAAAACGGCATCTAGGCTGCCAATTTCAGTCATATTCGAAAATCAGTTGCAACTGAGGAAAATATAAAGAGATCTCATACATGCATTCACTCTTACAACGCGCGCGCGCGCACGGAGGGGGGGGGGGGGGGGGGGGGAGAGAGAGAGTGAGAGATATACACATAGTTACAAAAACATGCGTGTGCTTGTGCATTTTGCGTGCGCGCACATGCACTATGACACACACTTACAGGTACACACGCACATATAACGCACGCACACATACAACACAGTCTTGGTGTCGTTTCTTTCATAAAGAAAGTGACCCCAAGGTAAATATGCCTTTTCGTTTTCCACTCCCTTGTACTTTCTTGTACTATTTCGTTTTCGTATGTGTAAGATTGTTGCACGTGGGAATGTGGAATATGAGGGGGATCATGCTTAATTTCTTTTCGCTATAAGATTGGCTTCATCGGGGAAGAGAACTGGTGAGACGACATGTAACAAACTAAATCACTAAATCATTTAAAAGTCGCCATCTCTGTCCGTCTGTCTGCCTGTCTGTCTGACTTACGGTCTGTCTATCTATCTGTCTGTCTGTCTCTCTCTCTCTCTCTCTCTCTCTCTCTCTCTCTCTCTCTCTCTCTCTCTTTTTTTGTTTTTTTTGTTTTTTTTTTCTTCCTTCTCTCTCTCTCTCTCTCTCTCTCTCTCTCTCTCTCTCTCTCTCTCTCTCTCTCTCTCTCTCTCTCTGTGGGTGTGGGTGTGTATGTTTTCTCTTGTGGGGGGTGGGGGGGATGTAGGGGGATGTGTGGATGTGGGGGGTGGGGTGGGGGAGGGAGTGGGGGTGGATGGGCGTTGGAGTGGGTGGTGGTGTGGTGTGTTGTGAAGAGCGCTCACGCGCTTGGGTAGGGGAAAGGAGAGGGAGACGGGCAATAGGGACGAACGACATCCGTTCAGGCATGTGTATATACAGAATTGATTGTTTACGCATTGTTTTCGCTTGTATCGTGTCGTGTATTTAATAGGTAACTACCATTGCTAGCATATTGAGAGAGAGAGGGGGGGGGGGGGGGGGGAGCGAGAGTGTGTGTGCAGGTGTATGTGTAAAACAAAATGAAAAACTAAAAAAATAAAGTCCTTTGATTCATCTATGTTGGTTCCGTTTCCGTATAATGCAACACATCAGAGTGAGTGTGCCAGTACACCACACATTAGTACATTAACAAACCCAGACACTTTGTATCAATTGCAAAAAACACTAAAATTAGCAAAAATATGTCCATTTGTAAGAGAACATACAGACTATGCATGGTGTGTAAGAGGTCGGCTGGGAAGGAAAAAAAAAAAACAAACAAAAACTAGTAGTGGAAAAATTGTTTTTTTTTTTTTTTTTTTCGCTTTTTTTTGTTTTTTTGGCAGATGAAGAGGACAGTGTGAAGCACCAAAAAATGAAGAGGTGGATTTTGGCCTTAGGAAACACCTTAGGTGCTCCATTGATCCGAGAACTGATGCCACAAAAAAAAAAAAAAATTAAAAAAAAAAAAAAAAAAAAAAACGTTTCTCCATCTTTACAGGGCTCTGATCCGCTCCAAACATGACTACAGGAATGTAGTCTACAACTCAACCAGACCTTCCTACCTGAAAAGTCCAGATCTCATCCACCATCAAGGGCTTCGACTCTGTTTGGGTGCATTCCGGGCCACCCCTGTTTATTGCCTGTACGCCAAGGCAGGAGAAACATCCCTGTCGAATCGTTGGCTGAAACTTATATTGAACTACGGTTCAAATCTATCCTTTGAAACCCCAAACCCTGCATATGACTGTGTTTTTGACCCCCAGTTTCAAAAGAAATTCGGTGACTACCCCAGTTCCACCCCATCCATGGGAACCAGTATTCTTCCTTATTTGAACAATGCATATATAGACCTTGGAGTGGTGTGTGATTTATCCAAGTTTCCTGATGACCCACCATGGACTTTCTTTACTCCAGAGATCCGGTTTGACTTAGCCTCATACCGTAAAGATTCCACTAGGCCTAGCTCCTTCGCATACTAGTCCTTTTTTGCCGAACTGTATTCCAAGTTTTCATACTTCAGAAGAGCTTTTATTGACGGCTGGAAAATCTGAGGTTACATCTGCTGTGTTTTGTGCAACAGGTCCTCAGAGATGTGCTTAACACATTCCCACTCACAGCTCCATATACACTGCTGAGTTGATGGCTTGGTCCTGGCTCTTGAAATGGTCGCTAAATCAAAATATGAAGATTTCCTCAATTTGTCAGACAGAGTTGATGGCCTTGGTCCTGGCTCTTGAAATGGTCTCTAAATCAAAATATGAAGATTTTTCCAATTTGTCAGACAGACAAAATTTAAGAGGCAAATTTAACAGACAAGTTTTAAGAGGCCATTACCAGTCGTAACCTCAAGCACCCTCAACTGCTGAAGATTTTCGAACTGTACATGTCGCTGAAGTCAGATGAATATAACATTGCTTTTGCTTGTGTTGCCAGCCATGTGGACATTCGAGGCAACAAAATAGTTGATGAACTTGCCAAGAGTGCCACAAAGAAAGAGTTGAGCAGATTGTCTATCCCTCACTGATATGAAACCCCCTTACTCAGTCTTATATCAGAGATATCTGGCAAGAGGAATGGAACTTCCAGACAGATAACGAACTATTTAAAATCTGTCCAAACAGGAAGAGTTTTTACAATGTTCCTGAGGCGGCCATACAAAAGAAACAGTTTTTTTTTTCGTTTATATACAGGCCACTCGTTTTACACCATTCAGGGTGAGGAAGCTCCGTGGTGAATTTCATATCATGTACCACTCACAGTGAAAGATATTCTTTTAGAGTGTTTGGACTTGCATGGTGTGAGACATAAACATGTTACAGCAGACGCCATGAAAACCTTGTACAGAGATGCCCCATCTGATGCGATCTTTGAATTTCTGAAAGACATTAGCATTTTTAAGTGATCTAACATTTTTTATAGAGGAAAGATTTTTATCCCAAATTTCTAGTGTGTTTTTGACAGGTGTGTTTTAAAGGGTTGTGTGAATGAGTTTTTACCTTTTTTTACTTATCTATTTTTATTTTAAACTTTTGAGTTGATTTCAGTACGGTGACAGCCCTGATATGGCCCTTTGAGGTCTGCTGGGCTATAAGCAACATTAAGTTACCTTACCTTACCTTACCGTCACTTACTAAAATATAACTAGTGATTTACCTGGCAGAGTTGCCATTGCTGTACTGCTTTTCTCGAGGGGAATGTGTCACTGTGGTTTCTTTAACAACGAGGGATTATTTGTTGTTGTTGAATGTTTCACTTTGGACAGTTATTGTTGTATTTTGTGTGATTATTTACGTGTTTAAAGTTTTGGGTGAAATTGAAATGTTCTTTTTTTTTTTTTTGGTTTGTGTTGTTTCTGGTGGTGTTGATTTTTGGTTTGTGTTGTTTCTGGTGGTTTTTCATGTAAGGATTGCTGCGTAGTACCTGAAACAGAAACCATACCAATATGGTCTAAGAAACAGCATCTGCACACTGTCAACAAAGATATCATCAACACAGGGTTTTGAAGACTGTTGTGACGGAAGGTGTGTCAGCACTACACCTGACCACAGCCATCAGTGTTGACTTACTCTCTGCTAGCATCACAATGCCTTGGCGATTCAGATGTTTTATCGTCTTAGTCTACATTGACATATCGGCACTTCAAAGAAGCTGTAATGCTCAAGTCCTCACTACAAGCCCTGGTCAGCTGAGAATCACTGACATTTGTCCAGGCGTGGAGTATCTCATGAACCAAAACAGCACGGATATCTCAGTCTTACAGGCCAATGCTTCAAGCTGTGAAAGGAACTCATTACTAAACGCTATCCACTGGGGGGGTGTAGTCTACGGGATGTGTGGCCATGTCACACCTTTCTGTATAATGTATGTGCGTGTGTACCCCAAGGTAGATTTGTGCGAGCTCATATGCAAAGACAATCGTATGACTGTGTCCCAGCACACTGGAGAGTGGAAATAGTATCTTTAGGAGATGATCCTATTTGGTTTTGCTTACATTGCTACTTTCATGACTTGGAGGAAAGTTTTATATATCTCACAATTAAACAAGATGTTGATAGTAAACATCGGGAATCCTCTCATTGTCATTGACATTGACTCAGTAAAATACCCTAATTTTATTGTAAAACCATTAATGGATAAATCCATACGTTTAATTGCTCCACACATAACAAAGGTAGATTATGTGCGAATGCAATATACTGAATATTTAAGAACAACAATGGCGTACGTTATACGTTTTCAGCAGATTTCTTCCCTTTCCAAGGACGCAAAACATTACTTGAGACTGTTCTACTTCGATCCAAATACAAATAACACAGAACATGAAACTGCATGTTTTTCATGTTGTCCCTCACCTGCCATTATCAGCACTTTAGAGCTTCGGATTACATTGCTCTATCATCTAGCCCTTCATGCTGGTCTGACGCTGTTCCTGTCTATACTACCTATCAGTAAGCAGCCTGTGAAGCTGCCCAGTGGTTTATTCAACTGTTCTGTACCATGGTATTCTGATTTTCAACCCCCATCTGCACTGTAACCAGTGCCCGGAATGTCACGACGGACGGGATGAAACAGGGGACTGTCCCTTCAGCAGTGAAGACTGCAAGGGGCTGGTGGCATCACGAAACAAGTGTTTCAGATTGATCATATTAGCTGAAACAGTGAATGTTCCCCTTGTATTTTCTTACAACGAATGCCAAAGAGTGGGTGAAAAACTAGCATATGTGAAAACCAAGAAGGAAACGTTAGATTTTCATCATGCACTGTCAAACTATATTAGATTTGAAGCAGCCATTGGTCTGAGGTCAGGTTGGCATTCTGTGCCGTTTCTGTATAGCAAGTTTCGCACATGGTTTGACACCACCTTGATTTATAACATGAATCACTTCCATTTACATCGTCAATATGTTCCTTCACGGAGTTTTCAGACCACCTATGCCACACATTACGGGATTACATTTATATTGCAGTTATATGCTCTTGTTAGTACGATAATGTGCGAACTAGAATTAAAGTCTAATATTATCTTTATTCACCCATGTTGTTGGCTTATGTGTGGTCATCAAAATGTATCTACATGCACACACGACAGCGTTTATTTTTTTGCGCAACACGTGTTGCTGCACACCGATTTCTGTCATCAGACTGTATGAGAGAAACAGACTCAAAAACCTTCACAATACTGAACGTGAGTTGTGTGCAGCCTGACGACAACATATCTTTTGAAGGTAGGCCATTCACCTACACTCCATTTAGATGTAATGACAACGTGACAACAGTGCACCACACTTTACTGTGTGATTTCAGACAGGATTGTCCAGATGGAAGCGATGAGTCATTCTGTGAATTTTCATGTGCTGGTTTTCTGTGCTTGAACGGTCAGTGTGTGTTACTCAGTCAACGTTGCAATCAGTACACAGATTGTGTGGACGATTCTGATGAAGTTGGGTGTTCTGATGATGCCACCTACCATGTCCCGATCAAAGAGGAAGACATAAGCAACAGTTTTACGTGGATCTGGATGGAACTGGTTACTTCACTCAACAGGTGCTGAAAACTGAGGATATGTGTCCTCATGCTAATTACAAATGCTCGGCTGAGTGGCTGTACTGTCTGCCTATCTACACTAGATGTAATGGATTCTTTGACTGTGTATATGGAGAGGACGAGCATGACTGTGAGACATTCAGATGCCCTGGTTTATACCGATGTCGGGCTTCCAGCATCTGTGTGCATGGAGATCATCTGTGTGATGGCTGGGGCCAGTGCCCACAGCGTGATGATGAATTGATGTGCGACACGAGCTGCCCTGAAGGATGTCAGTGTCAAGGTCACGTTTTCCAATGTTCAGAACCGTTCCTTTCTGGTCACTTTCCTCATTTGAGATACGTAGATGCAACAGGCTCAAACATGCCACTTACGGAATTTACCGCAAATATATATCTCGTTACTTTGATTTTATCCCATTGTTTTGATCAACAATATCTCACACGTTACATTTTTAAATCTGAAGTATATGAGTCTCGCACACAACAATGTTGAAACCCTCGATATGGCTGTTTTTCTTCAGCTACCGAATTTAAGAAGTCTTAACGTAGAGAACAATCCTCTCAGCAAAATGACAAGTAAAACCATCAAGCGCATTAAAACCATAAAGCACATTGTTTATTCGTTAAATCGGTTGGACATATCACGTTCACATATAAATATTCTTCACAGTAATGTATCTCTTTATTTTCCTCACTTGGAGATGTTCGATATGTCATTCTGTGGTATTGAAGTAATTGGTCGGGCAGGTTTGAAAAATATGCCACAGCTCCAAGAGCTAGATCTAAGGGGAATACTCTTGACATTTTTCCACTTGATTTGTTATCAAGAGCAGATAATTAGAACGTGTGTTTTCACTGAACTACAGAATGTGTTGTAAGAATGTGCTTCCTAAACACTTGGATGAAGTAAACTGCTTTACTCCTGCCGTTTGCACTTCCATCTTGTGCATCACTGTTTCCAAATGAACTGTACAGAGGTTTCTTTTTTGGCTGATTGCAGTATCTGCTGTAGCAGGATATGTAGCCTGCTTCTTAGTTTATTCCACAGTAAAGAACATGACTGGAAGTGGTTTCATGATGGCGATTGCCCTTTTGCAGTTTGCGTATATATGTATGGGATGCCACCTTATCATTATTGTTGCAGCAGACCTCATATTTGGCAGAAAATACATGCAGATGGAAAAAGAATGGACCAGCAATGTAACGTGCAAACTGGCTGGCTTTCTTTTTTGTTTGGCTGGTATTGTGTCACCAGTGACTATCTGGTTCATCACACTGTATCATGTTTATGTCTATTGTTTCTCTGCTGATTTGTGGAGGTTTAACCGATGTCTAACAGCTGTAGTTTGTACAGTAATGTGGATCCTTGGCGTGCTGTTGGCATCAGTTCCATTTCTTCCTGGACTGTCACACTGGGGCCTCGAGGGCCAGTCAGGTCTGTGTCGTCTGGCTTTAGCTGATCACTATCATTCAAGGCAAAGGTTCACGTGGTTTACGGTTATTGTGGCAAATAATTTCATTTTGTGCTTGATGACTGGAGTTGGTCAAGGTGTCATCTTCTGGCGAACACCAAAATACAAGATAACACTCAACCCTACACAGAGATTGGTGTATTCATCAGTGCATGTTGTAAGAAAGGTGGCTGTCACAGATGCTTTTGTTGGTTCGTATTCGGAGTAGTTATGATAATACGCTCTTGTGGTGTTGCTGATTTGGTCAAGATCCATGACACCATGGTTATATTCATGTTACCATTCAACTCTGCTCTCAACCCGTTACTGTACATGTGGACCGTGCACACACAATGGCAGCGTCAAGAACAGGAAAGAAAAACTACTACAGTATTAAAGTCACGCACTAGGGCAATAAAGCACCCAGCTGTTAAGTAAGTAAACAAACAATTTAGTATTTCAAAGATGCATAAGATTGAATATATTTGCATGCATGTATTTATTTTACAGATGCATAAGATTGAGTATATTTGCATGTCTGTATTTAATGATAACTCGTGCTTTTTCACACATTTAGATATATGTGGGCATGGGTAAGCCGGTTCTGATGTATGATTACACCGTCTTTTTTTGTAATGAGAAAGACAAAATGATTCTAGAGATTCTGTGTTTTCTTGTGTCATCTGTCTGAATCTGAAAAGCTGAAAAGCACGTATTGATGTGATACTTTTCTTCACACAACCGTCCTTATCATCTTGGGCTACGCCATGATAGCTGACGACTGTATTCAAGGGCATGCAAGTCTTGAACTAAAGCGTTTGCTCTGTGTTTGACATAAAGTAGGATGTACCTGTTCTCCACCTTCTGCATCACAGCCCAACCCATCCCCTTCTCCCCCACTTCTCCAGTGCCACGCTTAAATGACCGAGCAGTCTCAGATGTTGTTTTTATGATTGCTCTTTTTCATCCCCTTTACCCCTATCCTGTGGTGTACTAGAGTGATCGAATAGTGTTTGAAACTGTATTTGTTAATTTTCTAAAAAAGAACCTCTTTCTCATAGCAGTCCTGCACTGTCTTCTACCTTGAGGCTCAATAGTCTTTCTGCTCTAGACCTGGTATCTGGCTCGCTGGCTATTGTGGTGTACTGTTCTAACGCTATGTCCTTTGGGATACCACAATGTTCTTTGGTTTCTGTTATTTGGAGGTGTAGAGGAATTTAGGGAAGCTGTTTTGTAAAACTGCTTAATGTCAGAATATCCTTCGATGAGCCTGTTGTTAAGTTGAGAACAGTTTACTGATCTGACTGCTGAGGGCAGTGAACTTTACACTGTTGTCTTGTTCATACTGGTGGACTTTACGAAACAAAAATGATGCTAAACCTGGGCCCTAATGCGTTCATTTTCTTGTGATGGAATAGAGCAAACATCAGAATCTGTCCAAACTGGGATATGTAGCTTTAAAAGACAGGCTTGAGCTTAATTAAAAGGGGGAGCATAAGAACTAACACTTCTCCAGCGTGTACTCCTTGGTTTTCATCGCTGCTCCAGTTAATTCATTTCTTTGTTTGCACAGCCTGCATCAACATTTGAGCTGTTCATGCTGGTTGAGGAGACGTTTTAAACTTGGGATTGTTTGAAAGCAGTATATTATGCTCACCACATGACATATCACTCACACTTTCTCCTTTTGAGTTTTAACAAATTTTAGTCTACCATCGTATAAAAAAATCTTATTTCCCCCTCACTTACAGCTCGTCTTCGGATTTTTTAAAAAGACATTGTTAATGTATACAGGAGGATGTTCTCAATTTTCAAGAGTTCTCGTTTTGCTTATATGCAAGTTTCTCGTGCGACCGGTACCCAGGACCTAGTAACAAGACTGACGAGCTCTTCACAGAGCGAAACAGCGTCATTTGCTGTTCCTACTCACCTTCCCTGGACAGTAACAATAAGACCAACAAAAGCTCTGACTAGAGAAGTGTTACTTCTCATTCCTCCTTCGCCTTAAATGCAAGTCTGTTACGTGTAATTATGTATTTACACTGAAATGGATTGTGATGTTTGCTCCTCTGCCTCTCTGGAAATTAAAGACAGGGGCCCAGGTCAGAGAGAGAGAGAGAGAGAGAGAGAGAGGCAATGGTACATGGCATCTGCTGTGCCAACTACTGTGTCAGAACTGTAATTTCATAGAAATGTTTGATGTAACATACCGATTAACGCTGATGCACATTCACAGAACGTGGAGCCACAGCTCGACACTGTTCGTTGATTGAGGTAAAAGGAACTCTGGGGAATGCCTTACAAATCAGCTGCCTCTCACGAGCAGTAGAGGGAGGGTCTGTTCAACTTAATATTATCACGAGACCATTGCAAGGGTGCCCAGCCTTCCCTTTCCCAGCAACAGTCTCATAACAATTCAAATCAAACGTCCTCTTCCTACCGTGAGGCTGGTTTAATTGTGCAGTTATATCATTTGCCTGTTTCTTAGTCCGGCAAAGTTACGTGATGTGACATAAAAAATGTAGGGCGTCTAGTGAGCATTCAGTTTCCAAACTCACACAGAGTATAGTCTTGGAACAGAGTGATAGTATATGATACATATATATTTCATGTTGTACTATCAAACACATCAGAAAAAAAAAGAACACCCTATACACCTTTTCATGCAAACTTGATGGTAGTCATTAGTAATTCATGAAAGAAAGTTATCCATCACTAAGGTAATTATCAAGTAAAGTATGCCCAAAGTTCTTTGGAATCGGTCTTGTATAGAACTTGAAGAAAAAGTGTGAGCACCAGACCAGCTTGCTGTTTTCACCATTGAAGAGAGGCTAACCGCAGAGTAGGCCGCTGCAGGGGCAGCTGTCGGCGCCCATGCTGTGACTGGTGTATGTGCTAGCAAGCTGTTCCGGCCTTGCGGGGCATGGCCTTGCTCCAGTGAGCGAGTTTGTCTTGACACAGGCACATGCAGTTTGACATACTGACCAACAGCTGTTTTGCGCCTCTCAGTTCGTCAGTTCTCTTCACACATTCCTGCAAATAATTCACCAAACAAAGTTCTGGGTTCTTTTCAGAATTCAAAATTTCTGCAGGTTCAGTGTGGAATCCTGGTCTAGACTGCTTATGTTTCTCTGAAAAATACAATGATGCATTTTGATTCCATAAATTCCAGATCTTGTTCTTTGATCAAATGTAAAGCCTGTGCTCTCTGTACAGTCAATAACGCAAACAGCATACACTTTCTATGAGTGAGATCTGTCAATGATCTTTTTGGCATTCCTTTTTGCAAGGGCAAACACTTTAACTAGTTTTAAAGAAATGTGCAAACGAAAAACGTGAAAAGGGAACGATACCACAGACAATAAATGTACAGTAAATATTATCTGGCATAAATAAATTACAAAGGAGTGATAAGATGACAAAAGGAACAGCAAGTCCTATCTAACATATACATATGACAAAATGACATCAATATCTTACCTACGCTATAAATGTCACTTATCAACCTTCGCTTTTGACATTTCTGAAAAGAGAATCTTAATAATCCAAAACAGTATTCACACGCCAAGTTTCTTGATTCTTTAGGAGTGCTGGTGTTCTCTCAAATATCCCCTTAAGAATACGGCATACATTGGGGTGAGAACCCATTGTCTTTCCTACACACACACGCACACGCACACACACACACACACACACACACACACACACACACACACGCACACACACGCCAACACTTAACAATGCACGTTCTGTCGTGTTTATATTACTGTAACTGGACAACTACTGATGATGGAGACAATAAACTGATGTTCATTGTCTGTAAGAAAGTTTTCAGTATCTGAACATAAGAGTTGTAGCAGTTTGAGTGGGTGGTCTCTAGGAGTTGATCATGAGAGCTGCAGTTTGTCTAGGAAACCCCTCCTGTTGGTAGTGTCTTGTGATACCAGACATGCCATCAGGCATAGGGTTTTCTTGAGGAGATGTTCCATCAGGGGGAGACTGGAAACGTCAGCAGTTTTTCCTGCCTCTCGGTGGCAAGGGCTCTGTCACCAACAGTGACGTCAGCACTGGCCATGGCTCTGTCACCAACAGTGACGTCAGCACTGGCTATGGCTCTTTCACCAACAGTGACGCCAGCACTGGCCATGGCTCTGTCACCAACAGTGACGCCAGCACTGGCCATGGCTCTGTCACCAACAGTGACGTCAGCACTGGCAACCACACCTGTGCTGGGCAGCAGGGCTCCACTATCATGCCTGTGCATGGTTTTGCCTGTTTGTTTTTTGCTTTTTTTGTGGCACCTTGATGGTGATGTTGACAGGCAGAAATGCATAGAATTTAAACCTAGTCCACACTGAAGAGAAGGTATCTATTGCATGCGCCTCTGGCTCGAGTCTGAAAACGGTGTAGTGAGGCAGCTGTGTTTAACCTGGAAGCAGAGAGATCGATGTCAGGCTCCGTCTGCAGGGCACACAGTCGTTGTCTCAATGCAGAGCTGTCTATCATCCATTCCGCATCATGATTTATGGCCCAGTGCTCTGCGTCTACTACAGTGTTACATTTACCAGGAATGTGATTTGCAGATAGGTGAACTGCAGACAGAAAAAATTTGTTGTCAATACGCCAGCCCCAGATATTTTGAGTGATGCTTTTGAATGGGTTTGAATGACTGGTTCACACGTGCAGCTGCTGTTGTGTTAACCATCACGACACGTGCATGCTTACTAACACAATTCTGGCTGGAAGCTTTGTAGCGCAAGTAAAGCTGCTTTCAGTTGAAAGTAGTTAATGTGTGATTTGGCTTCTTCTGGCAACCATGCTCCTCCTTAAAGAACACCGTTACACTCATATACTTAGCCTGACAAACTGGCATCAGAGATGATAAGAATTTCTGGCTCTTTTTAACAAAATGTTACTGCATGCATTAACATTATTGATCCACCATTGTAATTAAGTCTTAGCTGCAGCAGACCAAGTTACACATTTGTCAAAATCACCCTGTTTGACACTCAAGGCTTTCTTTTATCTGCCTCAAGACTGCAGTAATGCAATGATGCAAATTTCATAGCTGGAAATGAAGCTATTATTTTTCCTATCACTTTAGTCAGTTCTTTCATTCTCGGCATTCGTTTTTCAAAGTGCCTTTTTAGTGCATTTCAGAAGATGCTGTGTTCTTTCATCAGTTAATGTCACCTTCATTGGTAAAGAATTAATTTGCACTCCAAAATACTGAATTTGTTGTGTGGGTTCTAAGACTGACTTTTCAGGGCGTTTAATAGACCCAGAGAGAACGCAGTACTTGCAGAGTTTCAGCTGCGTTTTCAACACAAGCACCAAACGTAAGACCAAAGAAAAGAGATTCATCAATAAAAGATGCAAACACATGCCCCCCTTGCCCCATAGTGAAGCAAAAACTGGTTTTGGTAACTTTTTAAATTTATGAGCAGGAACTAAGCATTTAGTAATGCTTCAAAATTTCCAAAGTTCACCATCCCATTCAAATCGCAAGATTTATTTCATGATCTGGATAGATTAACATTAAGCAATCAACATCTTTAGGGTCAATTGATGCTGTATAGTTTGCCTGGTGTAATCAGTCTAAGAGCTGTATGACGTGCGTCCATCTTAAAATGGTTGTGTGTTGTGTGCTTATTTAGGCGTTTCAGGTTAAGAATTATCCTGTGGTTTCCATCCCCTTGGGGGGGGGGGGGGGGGGGGGGGGGGGGGGTGTGAAAACTGGAGAAATGAACTGAACTGACCATGATCTGGAGTGCATGTGGATATAACCCTTTTCTTGACAAGTTTCTGGATCTCGTCAAAAATACTGTGCGTTTTTTGTTGTTGTTGTTGTTGTTGTTGTTGTTGTTGTTGTTTTTAATAATTCAGTCTAGATTGTCTAGGAGGCATGTTTGGCAAATCATTGATTGAACAGTCAAATTCAGATTTACGTCCATTTACTGTTTCAAGAATGTCAGGATCCTTTGTCAGCTTTTTCCTGTTTTCACTTAGATGTTTCATTCTGCCAGCTTGAGGTGAAGGTCAGCATCTACGTCTGACAGCAGGGTTGACGGGAGAACATGATTATCACTTACTCTTTTTTGTGTGGGTGCTTCAGGCCCTACGTTTTCCTACTAGTGTAAAATTTGCGATTCTGCCTGCCGTAAGAGGGTCCTCTGTACGCGTCTAAAAAAAAAGGCCTCTCAGACGCTGGACTTTGGTGCTGGTGTATCCAGAACCCGCTTGTTCTTGTCAAAGGAATCTATCCGCTCAATTTCTCTGACCTCTTTCAACGAGTCAGCAAGGTCATCTCCAAATAACTGGATGTATCCTGCCCTGTGTCAGTGCATAGTGCAACTTTGTTGTTGCATCAGTAAAAGACCACATGAACAATATTACCCTGATCGTCTAAATGTTTAAACGGGTGGATGTCTGTTGCACAACCAGGGAGCTGGAGCAGATTTCACAATTCCTTCTTTAAAAGTGGAAAGATCGTTTTATGTCGAAAATACAGATCCATATTCACGGCAGAACTCACTGCCATTCTTATGGCCCTATATTATCTATTTAGTTTCCCTAAACATATTGTATTTCAAATTCTTTTCTGTTTTAATTGAAAGTAGTTTTATATGCTCTAAGCAAATCAAGTTATACGGTTGAACAACATCTTAACGTTGAAATAAAATATTCAATACATCTCCTGCTTTTGAAAAGTAGTCGTGTGTACATTCTGCTGGATTCCACTACATTGTGGAATCCACTGAAACGAAGTAGTGGACAGACTGGCAGAAAGTGGAGCAAATGTGTCGACAATGCATGTAATTTAAATATTCCTCTGTCTCTTCTAGAAGAATATAGGTGTTAGAGAATTTTTGTTGGAACACTTCAGAAAGAAGCTAAAGGATTCTGGGTACTTTCTGTCCAACCCCAAAATAGGCCACCAGGGTATGATACTATCTTAAGAAATCAAAATGGCTTATATCATGTTAGGTCAATGACCTCTTTGATTTTTAGACGTAGACTAAATGCTTTTAAAACAAAATTCAATAATGACATAAAATGCATTTGTGGTGCAAAAATATCAAATAGACATAAACTTCTAAAATGTGAACAGTTGAATTGTTTTTTGTTGTTGTTGCTTGTTTTTAACTGAATCTTCCGTGGATGTAATTTTAAATAATTTCTCACTAATGTGGCATTGGATTAGCATTACCTCAGAGTTCGATGTTTGCCTACCTGTACTGAGATGCAGATGTTGTATCTTTGTATTTGATGCTACTTTGGGTTACTTTTAATTTTTGCTGCGTTCTTTTTTATTGTTCCCTTTTTGTCTACGACCTTTAATGTGAATAGACATAAAATTGAAGACTACACACACACACACACACACACACACACACACACACACACACACACACACACACACACACACACACACACACACACACACACACACACACACACACACACACATACACACACACACACACACACATATATGCGCATGCATATGCTGGCAATCTGAAACACACTCATATTCCGCTTATTTTTGTTATTTTTATTCCAATTCATTTAATCTCAGTATTTTCTTTTTCTATTTTAAACGGAAGCAGTCAGTGGCAATGTTTAGAGGAAATACAATCACAAAAGTAACTTTTAACAAGTATGACACTCCTCCTTTGAGCAACAGGCTTTTCCACACGACTGTAAACGCTTGTATGAATGCCACAGACAAGAGGACGGAAATAAGCAGATGATGTGAAGAAACACATCAAACAGAACAACCAAATGGATCCCCCGCCCTGAAAATCTTATGTTTAGAAGTTTTTGAAGCAAATACAAATGTACACACTATAGAACAAATATATCTGGATGCTACAAATGTTTGGTGTGTTAACATGAAAAAAGTTTTAAAAGAGACAAGAAAATGCTGAGAAAAAAAGGAAACTAGGTTGAAAAAGGAGATTGAGGTGTGGGGGAGGTGGAGACGAAATGGAAAGAACGAAATAAGAAAGACTTTTTGTTCAATGTAGGTATGAGCGCGGGGTGCTGAGAAAATAAAACATTGTTCATTGGATGCATTTAAGACATAACAAAGCAGAGAGTAAGAACAAACACTAGTGATGCATGAAAATGGCCATGGGATGTACACCACAGTTTTAAACAGATCATCAGTCAACAATCAGATCAGGTTGTGATTCAAGCCATTTCAAAAATTTGCCTTCATTTGCTTTTTTCCTTTTTTCAGCTAACGTATTAAGGTATACATGAATGGATTAATTGCAGCGTTTACAGGTAAAACAAATACAGCAAGGGCCACATTGACCTCTCCAGGGAATTTGAATGTCGCCCAGTGCCAACATCCCACATAAACCAATGGGAAACCAGCACAGAAAAAGTCTGTCACAGCAACAGTGATCAGCCGACGAGCTATGGTCATGTCTCGTGACAATTTGGTAGAATTCGTTTTAACTGCATTGCCCTGAATTGACCAGTAGATGAAAGCCTGGCAAGTTGAAATGAATATAAATAAGAAAAAAATTCAAAATGATCAAAACAGCTATAGAATAAAATTTCCCTTTAAAATTTTGTCTTGTTACTGGCAAAGGGATGCAAATACCTGTCTGGCTGTAGAATTCCCAGTGATGTCATGGGTAGTAAAGGCAACACGGCTAAAAGCCATCCGAGCAACCAATTCAATAGACAAGCTACGGATGCGGACATTCTGCCAAACCTCATAGAAGTGAAAGGAAAGCGAAGGACAACAAAACGATCCAGTGTGATAAACCAGATGATCAACACTGACACCTCACTAGATAACAAAGACAAAAACCCAGCCGCCTTACAGATGGCACTGTTTTTCCACGTGTGATCGTTGTGCAGATATTGTCCACGGAACTGTTCATCAGCCACTCCGATAAAAAGAATGTAGACACCCATGAGAAAATCAGCCACGGTGAGGTTGGTAACAAACACATTGAAGCCACTTGAAGGAATCATGCTTTTTACAAACAAACGTGCACAGCAACAGACGACATTACCTATCAAAGAGAGACTGGCAATCATCCACAGAAACCCTCGGTATGTCCATGACTGCAACAGATCTTTACACGAAGATATTTCATCATCTTGAGCGAGACAAACTAACCTATCCAAGCTTTTTGGAAGAATTTCAGAGCAGCAAAATCTATAGTTTTGTATCGATATGAAGTGTATATTAGAAAGACCTTTGGGTGGAAATATTTCTACAGGACTGTTATCCATGTAAAGTTCCTTCAGCTGTGGAGTGAACCGAAAAACCCCACTGGGCTGATTGTGTGAATAGAAGTGAATGTTAAATTCAGTTTCTGTATACGGCTGAACGGTGACAGGACTGCGGTGTCCAACACAGTCAGTGTGGTGTGGGCCAAATGTAGCACAGTGAGGGCACTGTGTTGGTTAACTGATAAGCGATCAGTGCTGAGAGAGGACAGGGGATTATCAGACAGAGAAAGTGTCTGTAGACTTTCTAAACCCAAAACAGTAGGCAGGTTGACATACTGAAGTTGGTTACCACTGAGATCAAGAAACCTGACATTCACCAACTGAATTTTGGGCAAGGATGTCAAAGAACATTGTGCAAGAACCAAACTAATTAAGAGAGTGTTATTCCTTCCTCACATCATGCAGCGTCATACCTGACCCTGTGGCATCCAAGTAGCGGAGCTGAGGAAAGACAGTGGCAGAGAATGGCTGAGGACACAGAAAAGCGTAACCCTGGCAAAGACAGTCTGTAGGACATGTTACGCTACATAATAATTCATCGTCATTCATAGGGCAGTGTGGCCAGCCGTCGCACAGCTGGTCACTGTGTAGACATATTGTTGAACGTCTGCATCGAAAAAAAGCCTGCACAATTTATTTCTTCACATCCTGCTTCATCCTGGTGATCAATACAGTCATGTGGTCCATTGCACCGTGTATAGACAGGTAGACAGTCGTTGAACTCACCAGGACAACGATAGTGGCTGTCAGGACAAGACTCATTGGCCTTCATTGGGGTGGAGAGGAACTGTGCAATTCCATTAAAGTCAACAAGAGCTGGAGATGGACACACTTGCTTTTGTCTGGACCACTCAAACTTTCTGATATCAGGGCAGTTTCCTTCGTCTGACTCATCCCTACAGTGGGCGATATTATCGCATAATTTTGAAAAAAGTAGGCAGTCGCCATTGTTACATGTGAACATTCTGAAACAAGAAGGATGTTTACAAAAGGATTCATCGCGCTCTCATCACGGCAATCAGTAATGAAGTCACACACTAAGGTGTATGATATCCGTGTAAAATCATCATTACATGTTAACGTGGAAAGAGAAGAAACACAAGGATTAGATTGCTCGGTTACGTCTGTATTTGATGATATGCCTGGAACAACATGAAAAGAGGTTGCTTGTTGAGCGCAAATCTCGTATTGATCGGAACCACACAGAAAAAATGTGTAAGTCACGTGACCATCGGGGCATTTAGTCATGTATTGAAATCCTGTTGGATGTAAAAATACACTTTCGTTCATTGATGTTATCTTTGGTTTATAATCTGTTGAAGTCGTCTTATTATTTGTGTGTTCACATGCCGTCCCATGCTTAAGATAAAATTGTGTTGTGTTTACACAGAAGTGAGGATACACATATACTTTGTGAGATCTGGAATCTACATGAGTGATGTAACACATTTTTAGTCTTAATTTTGAACGAGCATCAAAACGCCAAAAATGATGAAAGGCTGCTTTCTCATTATTTATCAGAGCATGCCTGTACATCTCTGACAAAGAGTTATCTCCAGAATACAAACCAACCCAAAGGTTCGTCAGGTGATAAGGATGTAATTTTGTTTTGTTTCTGAACATTGCATACCAATCATATACGAACACACTGGACCACTCTGCTGGCTTTGTACTGAATTACAATACTCGTTAGCCCTCTCTTGTTTAAATCTGTATAGTTACTGACAAATCCTTTTAGACTATGAACAAGTGTGTAGCAATTGCCGCATAGTGCAACTAGTCGTCACACTGAGGACTGCTGTGGGGACAGTCACCTGTTTCATCTCGTCCGTCTTCACACTCCGTTTTCAGGTTGCAGGCAGGTGGTGATAGAAGCTGGCATATTGCTTCACAGAACAGTTCCAACCTCTGGGTGAAGAAAGAAACCTTAAACTGTCGGGAAATAACGAAAAATAAAGTCTGAAGCAGGTTCCATTTGTGCACTGTCCTAATTTTGCGTTAATGGATAGCTCTACGGCTTTAAACATTTGGGCAAAATCAGACGCCCTATGACTAGACCGTCTCCATATGGAAGATCCCGTTATTTTAAACATACTATTAGTATAAGAGGAACGATGCATGTAAGAGCGACACAGTTCTACCTCTGCCAACATTGGAGTATATTCCTTGAATCTGACCATGACTGTACTGTCGTAAGGTACAGGCACAATCTTCTCCACAAGCCTGCCATCTGTATGATTTCTTCTAAAACTCACAAACTCAGTTTCCATCACGGCAACAAGCGGGGCCTGCGTTTTCGCAGTGATCAGCGGTGATGTTACTTCAAAGAACTTATATTCAGCCCCAAACAACTCCAAACACAAACAGATGAAAGGGAAGGAATATGAGGTAAAAGCAGAGGAGGAAGACAAATTCGATGAAATCCAACAAACTGACACACACACACACACACACACACACACACACACATGTAAGAGAGAGAGAGAGAGACAGTGTGTGTGTGTGTGTGTGTGTGTGTGGGGGGGGGGGGTTATTTAGTATAGGCCACAGGCCCTTCTGAAGGTGGATCACGTTGAAAAACATGCATAGTAATTACAACAACAACATAGTACACAAATACATGAAGTACAACTGCCACACAGGCGCATAAAGTGCAGTCTACTGTCTCAAATATTAGCTTCATACTAGGATAGCAGTGTTCATACGACATCGGCGTTTCAATACATTTATTGACTAAACACAACTGCTTGCCTCTAAAGGCTCTATACAAATACGTGCACAAATTTCTTACAACACCTTGATTTTTATATGTCATTGGTAGAGTCGCACAAAACTGACATGGATTTGCATACAGTATCTAAATGGAACCTATTCCTGCCGTTGATCACTGAGAGCAGGGCAGAACAAAAAGAGTATGTCGTCATCTTTTGCCTTTTCACATCATGGGTATATCAGACTGCTGTCAAAAAATGCATTACATTATACATGATGCGCTGCTATATCTGGAACACCAAATCCGAACTTCGTCATGTAATTTTTTACATAATTGTCAATATCAAGTGAAAGACACATTTTGCTGTTATTGGGTAGTCTAAATGTTCTGTATCATGAAACCTATTACTTTCCTGAATATAATCATGTTTGCCATCTCTTATCAGTGAGTCTTTGACGAAATACTTGCAAAAAATACTTCACTTTTTCCACACCCTAAAATCCAAAGCCATTTAGAAATTGTATCTACGAACACATGAAGTCCATGTGGTTTTACCACGTGAACCTAACCAAAACGAAGAAAAAAACAAACACACACACGCATTTTATAAGCTTTCAAAAGCTAACTTGTTATCATCCGTGATATCTTTTTCAGTGTCTGATACCGTGCACACACGAAGTTATGTAAAAAAGTATAACGTCTGCTATCTCCATGAACTAAATCATTAGGTGTTTTAATATGGGCTCCTTAAAAACGTTTTAGGAATACAAATAAACCTTTTCAATGTGAACAGCTACGGTATCCAGTCCCCACAGTCCAGCACTATAAAGAGCAATGGGTTAAAGTTAAAACAAAAACCTTTTGCTAACCCTGCTTGATTAAAAGATCTTTATAAGTAGTCACAAAAAAACTATGATGAAGAAAAATAAATACTATGAAATTTCTAACTGTTAACAACAGATTTTTTCCCCGTTGAAAGACCCTCTCTGTCTTGCCGCAAGGTACCCCTCCTTTCCTAAATGCAACAAGATTGCTCTTTATCATATGTACCTTAACAAGAAAGTGTTGATGAATTACAGGCTTTGGAATTTGTTTTTGAATTCTAGTTTTGACATTAACGAAGCCACCGATGTTATTTCCAGCTACATTTCTTTCTGTGAACACATGATTGTACCTACTAAAACTATCAAAATATTTCCCAACAACAAACCTTGGGTTACAAAATCTCTCTGAAAATAACTCTAAATGAGAAAAAAAAGAGCTTTTCAATCAGGCAATAAAAAGCGATCGTAAGGTTGTACAAAAAGAAAACTGCAAACGGAGATTGAAGAATCAAAGAGAGCTTACAAGAGAAAAGTTGAAAACATGTTCCAGAATGGAAATATGCGAGATGCATGGAAAGGAATAAAGGTTTTATCAGGTTCAGGTAAATGTTCAAAAAACCAAAATATTAGTAACAAAAAAAAACAGCAAAAGAACAGAAGCAATTTGCAGAAAAGCTGAACGATTTTTACTGTAGATTTGATGATAAAGATTTTAGTAAAGAATTAAAGGAAGTGAAGGAAGAACAAAGCAATGCAATGTTAAAAACGATGTTGATGGAAGTGATTCTGTGTTGATTGAGGAAAATGATGTTCAGTTTTTGTTTTTCAAACGTTTAAATGTGAGAAAGGCAATGGGCCCTGATAATATCTGTGGAAAATTGTTGAAGGTGTGTGCTTCTCAGCTCTCCTATGTTTACAGTCGTTTGTTTACCTGGTCACTTAGAGAATGTATAATTCCTGTTTTATGGAAAAAAATGCCACTGTATGTCCTGTTCCCAAAAAAAACGCAACCCAAGCTGTTTAAATGATTACCGACCAGTTGCCCTCACATCTGTTGCAATGAAATGTCTTGAAAGAATTGTCCTCAGTTATGTTTTAAAAGATACTACACAGTACCAAGACCCGTTTCAGTTCGCATACCAACAGAACAGATCAACAGATGATGCCACACTCACACTTCTCCATCATGCTTTTTCACACCTCGAAAAACCTGCCTCCTTTGTACGCATTCTCTTTATGATGATTTCTCATCAGCATTCAACACCATACAACCACATCTGATGGCAAAGAAACTCATTAACATAAATGTGGGTAACAAGCATTCTTTGGATAATTGATTTTCTTACACAGAGGAGGACACAGTCTGTTCGATATCAAAGTGTTGTTTCGTCTTCCAGAGTCATTTCAACTGGCGCGCACCCCAGGGTACTGTTTTTATCACCAGTGCTTTTTACTCTGTACACAAATGATTGTTCAGGAAGTGATTCAACTTTGTACATTAAATATTCAGATGACTCAGCACTTGTAGATCTTTCCAACTCTGATTCTGTTTACTTCAAGGAGGTTCAAAGATTTGTTGACTGGTGCGATCATAACTATCTTGATCTGAATGTAACAAAAACGAAAGAAAAATGTTGATTGATTTTAGAAAGAATCCCAAAAGCTGTACCACACTTTTTATCAAAGGTGCTGAAGTAGAACGTGTTGAATCATACAAATATTTAGGAACTTTTATAGATAATAAGCTGAATTTTAAATCCCATGTTGAGTATGTCCACAAAAAAATGTCAAACCAGATTATATTGTCTTCGCAAGCTGCGATCATTTCATGTGAATACTGACATTCTTCGGACATTTTATTCATGCTTCTTGGAATCTGTTCTAACTTTCTCATTTATGTGTTGGTATGGGTGGGGTTGACTGTGAAGAGCAGAAATGTGCTTGAGAGAAAAGTGGTGAACGTGGGAGGAAAAATCGTTGGTGAGAGAGACAAAAAAGTCTGAGTGAGCTATATAGGTGCCGTGTTAGTTGTAAAGCGAAGAAGATTACGTGTGACCAGACCCACGTCCTTGCAAATCAGTATGACCTTCTTCAGTCAGGACGAAGATATCGATCGGTTAAATGCAGAAGTGTCAGATTTAAACAAAGTTTTATTCCCCTGTCCATTGATTTCTTGAACCGAGAAGATGTTTAATTGAAATCCAAATTCCTCTATATGAATGTATGTCATATATGTGAGAAAAATGGGTAATGTGGCTAAATTATTGTTTATTTGCTGTGAATGTGTGTGACCACAAATTAATTTCTCAAATTGAGATAATAAAGTTTACTTGACTTGACTTGACTTGACTTGACTTAAGATGAAGCCCAAATGTTGCATTACTAGATTTTATTCAACTGGGTCTGAAGGCCAGTTGGGATTTCCGATAACAAAGCTATATCATCTGCTGATAACAAAAAAACAAGTCTACTGTATCTGGATATGATATTGCACAATGTCTTCCCATCTCTATCATTTCTGCGCTAGGTCGTTGATAAACAAGGAAAACAAAACTGGACTATATACATCTCCCTGCTTCACACCTTTTGTACAAACTATGTAGTCTGTAAAATCTCAACCAAACCTAATTCTTACTTTTACACAACTGTACATGCTCTTAATGTATCGATGTATCTCACCCTTTATTCCATTCTTTTGGGGTATTAGCCAAGTCATTTTCTAGGTACTGAATCAATGCCTTTTCGAAGTCAATGAAGGCTACGTTTAGTTTGCGATTCCGTGAAAACTGCTTCTGTGTAATTGCTAAGAGTGTAAACATTTGATCGATAGTTGGGTAGCCTGTCTTAAAACTCTCCTGCCACTCACCTGCCCTGTTGTTATGTTTGACACACTCTTGTAATCTACAGTTAAGTATAGAACTGTGTAACTACTACTACTTATTCCACAAAGTGATATGCCTCCGTAACTGCTTGGATCAGTGACTCCACCTTTCTTAAATAATGGCAATGTAATCGATGATGTAGAGTCATTAGGAAATGCCCCTTTGTCAAAAAGTGCGTGAAAAATCTGACAAAGAATTCAGTTACGACATTTCTAGCTTTTTAAGATAAACCACCGATGATACAATCAGAAAATGCACTTTTTTGTTGAGATTTTTTTATTGCAGAGACCACTTCTATTCTTGAGACTGGGCGGTCAAAAAACCTGCATGGCTATCAGTATTAAGAAAGGTTCCTTCTTCTACATTTTCTGCCTCTTCTTTTATGTCTGTTTCAAGAAGTTCTTTGCAATGCTGATATCACTTGTTGACAGAAATATTGTTACGCAAATTTTTTTTTTTCTAACCGTTATGTTGCTCACATGCGTACGAAACTGTAGCTGATTGTTTTTGTTGACTAGTTCTCCTTCTTCTTTAGAACGTTCTTATCCTTCCATTGGCTGTCTGTATCGTCTAACTTATCTCTAGATGTTCTCAGAAATTGTATCACGTGTGTTTGGAAACATTCATGGTCAAACCAGTCATTTTTCTGTTGACTGTCATTTAATCTTATTTGTTTCGTTGTGTGCAGTGTATCTATTCTTTTATACAAGCATAAAATGTATTTACAGCGGTGTTAACATCACCATCGATTAGGCCAAAAGCTTCCTCCAGTATCAATAATGCTACTTACGTTGGCTACTTATTAGACCGAGGAAAGGATGAGTATATATTCATCCTCCCATGTATACTTACCAACAAGTTCTGTGTCTCTCTGGGTTGCCTGTTCCATTACTAACATCAAAGAGTAGTTCATATTGAACACTAGAGGTAGATGGTCAGACTGAATAAGTTTATTCACACAAGACCGCACGATTGATTGACAAGAATATACGTCATAGAAAGTCATAACACAATCATTCAGACTGTTTCCTTTTTTTTCTTCTTAATTTATGTGAAACGACCTTGATGGTCGCTGTCACGCTCACTATTGAGAGTGCACAGATCTAATGCAGTATACACGTTTCACAACAATTTGCCATATCTGTTCAGTGTCTTGTCTTCAGAACATCTGCTAACAAAGGGTCCATTCTGTAAACTGAAAGAACATTTTTGTGTTAGAAATTCTTGACAAATAAAAAAGATTCTACTATCTAAATCTCCAGAACATCAAAAAGGCAGTTTTCCAAGTCATCAATGCCATTATCAATATCATAGAAAGCATAATATGGTGAATTTTCAGGAGGTACATAAGAACATATGTAAACAACACTTTCAGAAAAACTAAAAACACCTTAAGAAGTATTGAACATAATGATCAGTTGGTAAGTCTTGTTCAAAGGATGAAATTTCTATTTTCATAAGACATACGACTCCTCCAGACCGTCCTCCGTGTTGTGTAAACTGAACAGCATGTTTACAGAAAACTCTGCCATTGCTGAATATATTTGAGTTGTGAATTTTCAACGGACGTATCTACTAAACAAACAAAATTAAAAGACGATATATACAAGAAAATGCTTTGTCAAATAACTTAGATTGCAAACCATTCACATTCCAATGCATAAAAATGATGCATGTTTTCCGTTAGTATCGGGTAAATGAAATTATGTCAAAGTTGAATAAATTTCTATAAAATTATCCTCACAGTTGAATAAAACTTTGTATCCGAATATATGTAACGGAAGAAAAACGATCGTTCCACATGAAAGATGAATCATTTTCTTAGTCTCTTTCACCATGTACACAAACTTCGGAAGGAGCGCTTTCATGGGATACTGGGGATGACATGTTCTTATTACCCTGCTGATTTTGTACATTTGTAGAGGCATTGAAAAAAGTATTAACAGAGCGTAATGTAGTCCATACAACGCAGCTTGCTGAAAACTACAATAATTCAAAAGTATGAATGACTAATGATACAAAAATAGTGTTTACACAAGATAAAGTAAACAGAAAAAAGAACAAGCAAGACGCGCTTCTGCGGATAGATGGATTTTTTCGATCCAGGCGTCAGATGTGTTCATTGTCATCATTCGCATCTGTGTCGCTCCAATTTGCCATTCATGAAAGGTCTAGTCACGACAATCGGCACAACTACCGTTAGCAGGACACTGACTTTCAGATAAAAAAGAATACTCCAATGGTATGTTAAATGCATCAGCTAAACACATGTGCAGTGAATACGAATGCAAATTTAAGGACTTGGTCTTTGCTATGAGAGCGATTGAAACAGGGTGCTCTATTTATTTTGAAATTGCAGTAAAAATGGAAGAACACGGACGAAGTATGAACAGAGGGCAATGACATTTCATCTCATGCAAGAATCGTAAATGTCCACGATTTTGGAAAGAAGATGAGCACGAAAAATAAGTTACTCTACTAGTCAAACTGACCACAATCGGCTCTGATCTTCTCACATGCCAACGAGAATCGTCTTGGAAAGTGTCCATGCGAAGCTCAGCCAGCTGTGTATGCCAAGGTGGAGCGCTCTGTAGCATATTTAACGCTCTGTCTGGTTAGTGGCACGTTCACCACAGGCACAATGGGCATTTTGAAGTAGCGTTCAATGGTTGTCTGCAGAGGAAAGTGACACGATATGATATGATATGATATGATATGATATGATATGATATATGATATGAATATTTCATTATCTCAGAAGATGAGAAGTTAAAATAGGTGCACAATAAGCATGTCATAAGACAACACATACATAATACAAGAATCGTCACAATCGAGTGGCCACTTATTTAATTTACATGTACAGTCCAACACCCCCGCCCTCCCACACACACACACACACACACACACACACACACACACACACACACACACACACACACACACACACACACACACACACCATAATCATTTGAAAAACCCATACACATGCACACACACATGCCCACTCTCATAGCTTACACTCACAAGCACACACACACACACACACACACACACACACACACACACACACACACACACACACACACACACACACACACACATATAATCATTTGAAAAACCCCATACACATGCACACACAAGCCCACTCATAAGCTTACACTCACAAGCCCCCCCCCCCCCCCCCCCCCCCCCCCCCACACACACACACACACACACGCATATACATATAGATAGATAGATAGATAGATAGAGATACAGATATATTTAGGTAGATAGATATAGATACAGATATATAGATACACACACACACACACACACACACACACACACACACACACACACACACACACAAGCACATATTATATGCAAATACACATATATTCACACAAGCATACACACACACCTACCCCCAGCCCCACATCCTCTCTCTCCCCCTCCCCCCCCCCCCCCCCCCTCTCTCTCTCTCTCTCTCTCTTTCCCACTCCCTACTGACCACAAGATTATCTTTTCAACTAACTATGTGTGACCTAGCAAACAGAGCAAAGAAAGGATTAATTGCTGTCAACAGAATGCTATGGTCAATAGGTGAACATTCTCCTGGCATTTTCTTTAAGCTATTCGATTGCCAAATACAACCTATCTTAACTTATGGAGCAGAGATTTGGGGACTGTCATCTAGCCAGGAACAATTGAAAGGGTGCACTTAGCTGCTAGTAAAAGATTTCTTGGTTTAAATCCAAAAGCCCTAGGCACTTAGTGTACGGCGAATCTGGAAGATATCCTCTTTATGTTAATACTTATGCAAAATGTATCAGATTTTGGCTTCGTGTTGCTTACATGGATAATAACAGACTCCCGAGGAAAGCCTACGATATGTTGCTACATCTGCAGAATCAACATTATATTACCTGGACGACTAATGTTTGCTATGTTCTTTATAGATTCGGGTTTGGAATTGTTTGGGAAATGCGGAGTGTTGGTAATGTGAAAGCTTTCATTGGAGAATTTAAGAAACGTTTAAGTGATCGTTACATCCAAAACTGGCATTCAGCTATTGAATCGCATAAGTTGTACGATGTTTATCGGTCATATAAGCAGTCTCTGTTCAAAGTCCCTACCTCTGTGTAATTAAACATGTTCCGCAGGTTACTTTCAAGGTTTCGGTTAGGAATGTCGCCATTGCGATGCCACTTTTTACGATATGCTGATCGCAATAGGAACCATGACATGTTCTGTCCACACTGTAAGGAAGCACTGGAAACTGAGCTTCATTCTCTACTGGTTTGTCCTTTGTACGAAAAGTTGCGCCTTGAGTTGATTCCAGCTAAATATTACAAACACCCTTCTCTATTCAAAATGTCCATGTTGCTAGCCTGTTCTATTGAGACTACTATTACGAGTGTTGGTAATTTCATTTATAGAGCAATGGCTGTTAGGAACGGAATAATTAATGCTGCAGTTGCTTCGTGAATGTCTTCTTTGTTAACTTTGAACACCATTCAGCTGGGTTTTCGTAAAGAGTGGCTTGTACAGATTTATTTTGAACTGTGTCACACTCATTTTGATATGTGCCTGTGGCCTGTCAAATAAAATATCCTGAGTTCTGAGTTCTCCCACTCCCTCACACACTAAGCATGAAAAGTGGTTAAAAAAAAGTCATCATGAATTTGAAAGATGGATCGACCTGGGTATAAAAGGGTTTTTGTGCCCTAAATTTGACTCTAATGGTCCTAAAACGACGTGCAGATGGTAAAAATTTCGTATAATTTGCTAAGACATGGCCATCATCACTGGCAATCTTTCTTGCTTTCCTCTCCACTCGTCTGTCATACTATTATTGCATTCCAGCTTGCTTCCTTCCAATCACTTTGCTACACACATTCACCACATCATTCAATACTCGCTTGCTCTTTACACCCAAGCTTCCATACTAGCACATAAAAGAAGCAGTGAGCAATGACTCAACACAACAT
>JADBJO010002201.1:162500-167500 GCA_016801955.1 Conus betulinus
GCGGCACTCCCCCAGTTAGAGCAGTTAAAATCACGTAGCAGTTTGTTGTTATTGAAGTACGTTGCTCGATGATTGTAACTGGGTTGATATTAAGGAAGGTTTGTTAGTGTGATGGACTCATCACGAAGGAATACGTAAATGAGGTAGAGCAGATACTGATTGATTTACCACTGAATGTGATTCACATGGCAAGCTCAACTGTATTTCATTGCTTGTGACGTCGGTAACATTTCACTCTTGTTCATTTTACACTGTGGGTTATTTGTTATTATTGAATATTTCACTTTCGCGAGTCGTAGTTGTGTCATATAGGTGTAATTGTTACATGCTTGGACTTGGGGGGAATGGCATCATGTTGTTATGATTTAGGGTTTGTATTATGTCAGGTAATCGTCCTCAGAGTGCTTTAGGGAGTTGGTGGGTTATAAAATAAGACACTGGAGAATGACCACATGGTCCATCAATTAACATTAGCATCTGATGTAAAAACTTATCATCCCCACATGGTTTGGAAATTAAGGAATGGAGCAGTAAGTGCGATGTCAGACCACAGACATGTATTTTAACGTGTGTCTTTGCAGTGCCATGGACATTTGGGTGTTTTCTCCTCTTTCTCTGCACCGACATGTCCTCACATCAACGAAGTTGGAACGACGCATACATTAGCTCCACTGCTGGTCTGCTGATGGTTACTGATATCTGTCCAGGTGTGGAATATTTCTTGAATCAAAACAGCACAAAATTCACAATCCTACAAGCTAATGCATCGGATTGTGAACGTTCTTTCTTACCACACACCACTCATGAGGGTGTGGTATATGGGGTGTGCAACCATGCCACACCTTTCTGTACACTACGTGTGCCAATACCCCCAGGTAGGTATCTGCGTGCTCGTATCCAACGGATGTCGTATGACTGTGATTTCGGGAACTGGAAAACTGAGGTATTATATTCATTAACTTCTTATCCTTATTTTGCTGTCGAGTGCGTTTTTCACGACAAGGAGGAGAGTTTTATCGACTCGCCTGATAACAGGATGTCGATAGTAAACACAGGCTATCCGCTGATAAACATACATATAGAGCCAATAAATTACTATGATTTCATTCATTGTGAAATATGTCTTGAAATATGCCTTTTATTTGATTACACCATACTTATACTGTTTAAAAGATTTCACATGCAGTTTATTGATGATGTGAGAATACCGACGGTGTACATCATACGTTTCCAACGAATTCCTGATTGTAAACCAAACCCTACTTTTATCACGTTGAATTACGTAGACCAACATACAGCTCTTAGAATAAAAAAAACACGTGTGTGTCGCATGTTGTCCACTAGCCACTGTTGTCAACACTTCACAGCTTCAAATTAAATTCAGATATATTACTCGCAGTTATGGTGGTCTGATCTTGTTCATATCTGTGCTTCCTTTGTGTAAACTGTTCGTGAGGCTGCCCAGTGGTTTGTTCAACTGTTCTGTTCCATGCTATTCTGATTTCCAACATCAAGTGCAGTGTAACCAGCACCCAGAATGTGAAGACGGACGAGATGAAACAGGGGACTGTCCCTTCAGCAGTGACGATTGCAAGGGGCTGTGGCATCACGACACAAGTGTTTCAGATTAATCCGAAAAAAGACACAATAAATGTCCCCATTAAGCTGGCTTACACTGAGTGCCAAAAAGAGGGTAGAAAGCTAGCATGTGTAAAAACAAAGAAGGAAAAGCTGGATTTTCAGCGTTTTGCTGTCAAACTGTATAACATTTCAAGCATCGATAGGTCTACGGTCGGGTTGGCATTCTGTACCGTTTCTGTATAGCAAGTTTCGTTCATGGTTTGACAACACATTGATTTATAACATGAATCACTTCCATAGATCATATGTTCCTTCCAGAGTTTTTCAAAGCTTGATTGCCATGCATTGTGGTATTAGCCTTAAACCAAAGTATACAGTTCTTCATCTACGTTTAACGTGTGAATCAAAACTTAAGTCAAATTATGTTTTTGATTCCTCTGTGTCATTGGCTGATATATGGTCATCTGAAATTATCCACATATACACACGGCAGCATTTGTTTATGTGCCCTGCATGTGCAGCTGCTCATCTATTTTTGTCTTGTGATGGTAGGGGTCATTTTGTAAGTAAAAGGGATTTAAAAACCTACAAGTTTTCGAACGTCAGCTGCGCACAGCCTGGCGACCTTTCCTTTACAGGGAGACGTCTCATCTACTCTGCATTTAGATGTGACGACGACATGACAACAGTGCACCACATTTTACTGTGTGTGACTTCACACAGGATTGTCCAGATGGAAGCGATGAGTCATTCTGTGAATTTTCATGCGCTGGTTTTCTGTGCTTGAATGGTCAGTGTGTGTGTGTGTTACTCAGTCAACGCTGCAATCAGTACATAGATTGTGCGGATGACACTGATGAAGTGGAGTGCCCTAATGATGCCACCTACCATGCCCTCATCAAACAGAGAGACATAAAACAAAGGTTTTACGTGAATCTGGATGGGACAGGTTACTTTACTCAACAGCAAATGAAAACTGACCACTCTTGTCCTCATAGTTATTACCTATGTATATCTGAGTGGCTGTACTGTCTGCCTATCTACACCAGATGTAATGGATTCTTTGACTGTGTATATGGAGAGGACGAGCATGAGTGTGAGACATTCAGGTGCCCTGGTTTCTACCGATGTCGGGCTTCCAGCATCTGTGTCCATGGAGATCATCTGTGTGACGGCTGGGGTCAGTGCCCACAGCGTGATGATGAACTGATGTGTGACACGAGTTGCCCTGAAGGATGTCAGTGTCAAGGTCATGTTTTCCAGTGTTCAGAACCGTTCCTTTGTGGCCACTTTCCTCAGCTGCGCGATACGTTAATGCAACAGGCGCAAACATGTCTGTAACTGATTTCAGCACAAACAGGTATCTTGTTTTGATTTTATCTCACTGCTTTATTAATAATGTTTCATACTCTAAACTTGTAAACCTGAAGTACATCAATCTTGCCCAGAACAAACTCAAAACTCTTGACATGGCTGTTTTCTATCAGCTACCAAATTTAAGAAGTTTTAACATAGAAAACAATCCTCTTAGCAGCATAACAAGTAAAACTACGACGAACATTGTATATTCACTAAATACGCTGACTATGTCGCGAACATATATCAATATTTTTCTTGATAATGTATCCCTGTATTTACCTCACGTTAAGATGATCAACACCTCGTTTTGTGGTATTAAAACACTTGGTTATACAGGTATAAAACATATGCCACAAATCCAGGTGCTGGATTTAAGGGGAATGCACTAGGTGTCTTTCCATTGACCTAATGTCAAGATCAGATAAATTACAACGTATTTATTCATCGAACTACAGAATTTGCTGTCAGAATGTGCTTCCTAGACACTTGGATGCAGTGAACTGCTTTGCTCCTGTCATGGCCCTTCCATCGTGCTCGTCACTGCTGCCCAATGAACTGTACACAGCTTTCTTTGGGCTGGTTGCTGTGTCCGCTGTAACAGACACATGGCCTGCTTTTTAGTTTATTCCGCAGTGAAGGACATGACTGGGTGCAGTTTTATGATGGCTATTACCCATTTGCAGTTTGCTGATATCTCTATGGGATGCCACGTCATTGTTATTGTGCTAGCAGGCCTCATATCCCGCGGAAAATACATGCAGATAGAAAATGTATGGACTAATAGTGTAACCTGCAAACTGACTGGCTTTCTTTTCTTTTCGTCCAGCACAGTGTCGCTAATGATCATCTGGTTCACCACTTTGTATTACGTTATTGTCTATTGTTTCTCTGATGATTTGTGGAGATTCAACCAATGTTTGACAGCCGTAGTTTGTACAGTAATGTGGATCCTTGGCGTGCTGTTGGCATCAGTTCCATTTCTTCCTGGACTGTCACACTGGGGCCTCGAGGGCCAGTCAGGTCTGTGTCGTCTGGCTTTAGCTGATCACTATCATTCAAGGCAAAGGTTCACGTGGTTTACGGTTATTGTGGCAAATAATTTCATTTTGTGCTTGATGATTGGAGTTGGTCAAGGTGTCATCCTCTGGCGAACACCAAAATACAGGATAACACTCAACCCCATAGAGAGATTAGTGTATTCATCGGTGCATGTTGTAAGAAAGGTGGCTGTCACAGATGCTTTTAGTTGGTTCGTATTCGGAGTGATTATGATCATAGGCTCTTGTGGTGTTGCTGATTTTGTCAAGATCCATGACACCATGGTTATATTCATGTTACCATTCAACTCTGCTCTCAACCCATTACTGTACATGTGGACCGTGTACACCCAACAGCAACGTCAAGAACAAGAGAAAAGAAATTACTACGAGTGCTGAAATTACGTGCCAGGACAGGAACACACCAAGTTGTGAAACAAACAAACAGACAAACAAAGAAACAATTCAGTGCATCTTACAGATATATGTGTATTGGTTTGTTTCTCTCTCTCTCTCTCTCTCTCTCTCCTCTCTCTCTCTCTCTCTCTCTCTCTCTCTCTCTCTCTCACACACACACACACACACACACACACACACACACACACATACATACACACACACGCGCGTGCGCGTACGCACGCACACACACACGCGCGCGCACACACGCACGCACGCTCGCACGCACGCACGCACAGTGTCTGTTTCTGTCTATGTATGTATCTATGTATGTATTTATGTATCTATCTATCTGTCAATCCATCTATCTATATTACTGTGTGTCCTTCCTTCCGTCCGTTCTTCTGTCCATCCATTTATCCATCCATCCACCCATGCATCCATGCATTCATCCATCCATCCATCCATCTGTTTATCTGTCTATCTGTCAAGACACACATGCAGAGCTGACGAAGTTCGAAATGTAGGGAACATTTCACACATAACATTCACACATAAGAAGTTTCTTTCTGGATGGTCAGAAGGTTTTACGTATAAGAAAAAATAACAAAAGTTGTCAACGTTTCG
>JADBJO010002201.1:172500-182500 GCA_016801955.1 Conus betulinus
CTGGTTAGAGCTATTGGGCGATAATCGAAAAAAGTTGGTCAAGTCTTTTCTTGGCATGGGAACAGGAACGATGAGGGCTTACCGTCAGGAGGGTGGAAATTATCTGGTGGTCCAGACATGAATGTATACTTTTGGAGGAGTCTGGAGACGACTTCACGGGAGATGTTTCAGAAGTTGGTAAATGAAATGCCATCAAGCACAGAAACAGAATTACTGCAAGTTTTCAGAGCTGACTTCAGTTCATTAACTTAAGATGGCAGGTTGTAGTATTCATTATTGTCAGAGGAAAAATTACAATGATATTTTTTCTTCGAGAGTCGTTTTTTTTAAGGGCAGTAGATTTATTTGTGCAGGATAAGTTTTGTTTGATAGCGGAGTCCAACATGTTGGTATTTTCACTTTTTATTTTCCTGATAATCCTCCAAACTTTATTCTTATATATTTTCAAAGTCAGCCTTAAACAGGAGTCTTTCCAAGACCGATGTTTACTTATTTTAAAAGTATGTCTTGATTTACCTCGCAGTTTCGTATGGATTCGAGCGTTGGGCGCCAATGGACTATGATACGTGCAACGTTGAGCATCATCATTATTATTATTATGAATACCTATATAGTCCTATCCTCGGCTAGAGACCAAGCTCTAAGCGCGTTACAAACCACACTCGTTTACACAAAGGCCTGCTTACCTGGGTAGTGCGGACTGAAGAGCTGCAAGCTGGCGCTTCATTCAGTCGTTCCACGTGTCATGGAGTCAGTATTGTTCACTCCATTTCCTTACTTCCTTCATTTTTCACATTTCTCACGCAGTGTGCATACTATGTGTAACGTGTCATCCATACCAATGGCCAACTGTCCTTCTCTTCCAAAGTTGGTGATGGGATTTTATGTGCGTGCAAGATGTTATGCGTGCGTTCACGCACGGTACCTCGGTTTATAATCTCATTCGAAGGACTGTAGCGAAAATAGAGTCAGAACCAACGTTAACACCGAGGGAAAAATCCCCCCTGTGGCAAAACGGTCGAGCTGAGATTCGAACCTGCAACCCCAGAATCAGCAAAATTACGAGTCCGGTGCTCTACCACTAAGCTATTCCGGCCCTTATAGTAATGTGTTGGCAGTCAGAGTTAAACCAAGGTGTTTTAGGCAATCCCAGTTCGTTGGATGAAGTATCAAAGATCCAGCATGTTGTGCGAACTGCGGTGGTGGCCCCTTGTCTTCTTGTGTAACTGCCCTGTGGCTCCTTTAGAACGGATGGGAACAAAATAGCCTCTGTTCTTCCCAAAGTCCATGCAGCCCTTCAAAAACGTACAAACAAACACAGTGTTGAGGTGATAGAGGTGGACAGACATCCGTCTGCCTTTGGAGTCTCCACAAGGTAAAGAAAAACAAAAGATTCCCTGGCGCAAGAGAACCAGAACTGCTTTTTCACAACAAACCTTTTCCTCCACGGTCTGAAGATGAAGATGCACAGACAGAATGGCTGTAAACTGCTTACATTTTCTTGGCATAAACAATGTTTCATTCGAATACTCAGGGTCTATATTCATATTTCGAGGTGTTAAAGCTCCTTTGTCAGAACCTAAAATCAGTTCTCATAGCTCTAAGGAACTAAAACTCAGAAACGGAAGACATACACTCTTTCCAGATTTACCGTACTTTTGAAAACCAGCACAACCCACCGCAAGTGGAATCACGGGAGGAGTCTCGCTGTCCATCTACAAATCTCCTTTGCTCAGCCCTACAAATTTATATACTTCTCTTCAAATTATAGCTGCTAGAATTACTTCGCAATTACTATGCATAAAACGGTAAGAGTGTGTTCTTTGTTTATTAAACCCACCTGTAACTGTCAGTTGACAAGACCTGATGAACCCTGATTCAAGAATTTGTACGAGCTTTGCTGTTGTTCGGTGATTTCAAGAGGCACAGTAATCTTTGAGGCATTGTGAATACTGAGAGGCCAAAGCCAAAACACCACCACTGCCTTGATCCCTTCCATGCTTCGAGAGGCAGAACGACAAACAGAATCCAAGTAACCCAGTGCCCTCTGATCATGTCCAGGTTCTGTTGTCACTCTGTTTATACGATCTGGTTGGTCCAGCAAATCAGCTTCAGGCAGTTCATTAATGTGATGAGCAGTATTAAATGTCTTTAACATTGACAAACTATTCATCCAATTTTATGTACCAACTTGTTTTGTTGATAGTTTTTTTTTTTTCCACATCCCATAATTCTTAACACTTTCCAAAATATTTTGGATCCAACAAATTTGAACTGATAGTCGACACTTCTTTTCTCTTTAAAGTACATACTTTTTTTGTTTCAGTACTGTTTCTACAACTTTTGTGATTCGGCGTACATTTTCCTATCCTCATCGTCCCTCGTTGCTCGAAAAATTCTGACAGGTGTTTGGTAGTTGTCTTTACTTCTTCATATTTATCTTCGAAATATTCAGACTTCTTCGCATTTATCGTCGAAATATTCAGACTGTCGTTTTGCTTTGTCGTCATGCAGTTACTAACAAAAATGGGGTATTCCACAAACATATTTACAGCTTTGTTTGTATCATGATCCAATAATGTCATTTGCTATTTTCAACATTTTCTGAATTTCATACTGTCCATTTTATCTATAAAAAAAACCCTCCCTGGTTCTGCTTCCACTTCCCATTTCTTAAACATCTTAGGTTTCATCCACTTTTTTATTTCTTCCTTTCTCTCACGTACCAGCGTTTGTAACAGACAAGCCAATACAACAGGCATGTAATCAGAATCTGTCATTTTTTAAAATCTAGTGATACGATATTCATGTCATATAAAGTTCACGTGATATCTTAAAATAGTCTACGACAGTGCAACTAGAACTATAAGCACGAGTAGAACCTGCCATCAAATTCTTGTTCACACAATCCATTCAAAATAATGCAGTCAAACATATTGTAAGATTCAAGTTCCTTATCAGCAAATGTATTATAAACATCGTCACAAATTTATTGGGAAATTCTGTCTTAACGTGCACCTAAATGCTAGAGAAATCAGTGTCAATGAAAGAGTAGGTTAGCATCCATCGGCAGTTCTGTCATTGATTTCACTGCATAACAAAACATAAAAATCGCTATGGAAATCAGTTAACTGCTGTTGACAACATTCTCATAGAGCTATACCATAACCCACCCGACCGCTTTTTTCATAGTTTAAATCATTCGGAGCAACATGAGAACAGCATGGCATTATCCAACTAAAAACAATGGTGTTGTCAACTGTGACTGGAGCATACACTTTGAATGAAGAGAACAATTTTCTGATTCTGACAATTATTCCATCTAAATATCGATGACAGTTTGATAATTCACAAGCTTTGGATGTAAATATGAAGAAGTTCGTAAATAATTCGGGACATGAACTGGGAGCAAGGGATGTTTCGGTCAGACAAAAATAATCACAGGACTGACTGTTGTAAATACAATCATTGTCATCAAGGCTTGGGTGCCGATCGTTTACATAAGTAAGACATTGCAAATACAATTTTTAGTTTGGAGTAGGCCTGTGTGTCAGGGGAGAGTCGATGAACTAAGGAAACCAGCGTCATCCATGAGAAACTCTTCTGGTCTGGCCGATGTCCTGATCATTCTGAGCCTCTCTTGCCTAAGGTCTAGTTCCCCCTTGACACCATTCTCTCTCTCTCTCTCTCTCTCTCTCTCTCTCTCTCTCTCTCTCTCTCTCTCTCTCTCTCTCTCTCTCTCTCTCTCTCATGCGCGACGTAAAATGTTGATGCCAGACTGGCTACTGGATCTGCTGGTCTGAGGCGTGAGATTTGTGTGTGTGGGTGTGTTTTTTTCAATCTGTGTTGGATTTCTTTGTTTCGAGCTGACCCGTCTGGTTTCTTTCTACGTTTCCAGAAGCAAGGGAATACCCTACGTGTCAGTTTGTTCACAGTCTGCTGGTTCCTCGCGTGAATGTGACAGTATGCTTTGTTCACACTTGTCTCTGAGTTGATGTCTACAACCTTCATCAGTACAATGACTATGTCTCTGCTTTGCCGTAGGCCTTTGTGAATTGCTGACTGATCATCGCACGGAGTCTCAACACCCTTTGTCCTGTGTGCTGTTTCGTCCTGTCCTCCACATGGTAATCCACTGTGGTCTGCTTCATTTCCTGACTCTGACACTGCTTCGTCACAAACTGTGGACTGTTCTCTGTGATCATGATGTCCCTGATGAATGATCCTGCAGTTCCACGTACAGTGTCACTGTCCTCCTTTGCCGGTGCTGTCTCGTCACTGTCACTGCTAACAGTATGGCTGCCTTGGTCTTCTTTGCCATTGTTGTCTGTCTGTCTGGTCCCCCCCCTCTCCCTCTCTCTCTCTCTCTCTCTCTCTCTCTCTCTCTCTCTCTCTCTCCCCCTCTCTCTCTCTTATTTGGCGGTCTGTTTCTACAGAATATTTTTCTGACGAAAAATTGCATGAAAAGCTCATGTCAGCAGCCGGACGAGGAGGAATGCCAGCTGTGTTTTTAACTATTTTTTAAAGAAAGTTTTCCGCTCAGACTCAATCCTGGATAATCAAATGTATATGTATGACAAGTGTAAAATGCTGGCCATTCATTATGAAATACTTGCTAACGTTTGGTATGAATTATCACAGTGACGGAAAATATTGTCAAAATTTGTAAAAAGGGCTTCATTCTCTAAATTTAATGGCCAATGATTTGATTATACTTCCTTTATTCTTTGGGCTCTGACTTTTCATTATTAGTTTAAAAATCATTTCGATCTTGCGCCGAATATGAGAAGATAAGTGGTTTCTTGTTCTTCGTTTTCACTGCCCTAAACGTTACATGTTTTTGCCTGAAGAAGACCCAAGAGGTCGAAATGCATTGTGTTTTGTCCTGTACTTTGTTTGTCTATGTCCCTGGCGGTGACTAACCCCCTCTCTTTCTAAATAGTTAAAATGTTTGAATGCCTCGAACGGACGGTGAACTAGCGAACGCGGATGCTGCAATCCAGCTTCCTGATGCTCGTTTGCTTGCATCACCGCGTTGCTGGTTTTGCCGTCTGGTTTTTCCACTACATATAAAACCTGGGGGGCAGTGGAAGCGAAAGAAAAGGGCATTTTCCTTGGCTGTGGTCTCTTGGTTCCTGAACCTACAATCATCTGTCTTCGCGTGCATGTGTCTACACCCCCCCCCCCCTCCCCTCCATACCATCACATGTTGATAATTGTTCGTGGTAAAAATGTACTATATATCCCCCTGAGATTTTCCAAACATTCTCTTCTTTTAGACACAGAACTATCCTTCATCTTCAACTGACAAAAACAGCCTCTTTGGTCAAATGATGCGCGCGCACATGAGCGCACATGTGCGTGTGTTGTGCAGTGCTGTGCTGTGTGTGCGTGTGCGTGCGTGCGTGCGTGTGTGTATGCGCGTGCGTGCGCGCGCGCGTGTGTGTGTGTGTGTGTGTGTGCGCGCGTGTGTGTTTGATTTGTGTTTTTTCCTTTTTTTTTATCACATTTTACTTACACTGTGTTCTTAATTTCTTCTGAGACACCGTACATGCCCCCCGTTTTTTTTATTTATTCCGCTACAGATTGCACTAGCCATTTACCACGGAACGATTGATGATTACACTGGATTTTCATCTGCACCGCTACAGATTCCATGCATACGTTACAGGCAATTAGCTTGTTCGAAACAATGTGATTTATACAGACAGCAGTAGGATGAATAGTAAGAGACACAATTTGCTTCGACTCAATGTGATGATGAATACAGCAGCAGGATGAATAGTAAGGGAGGCAATTTGCTTCTTTCACCCGGTGTGATGAATACAGCAGAAGGATGAATGAAAGGGAGGGGGGGGGGGGGGGGGGGGGGGGGGGCATTTGCTTGTTTCACTCAATGTGATGAATGATGAATACATGCAGCAATGGGATGAATAGTAAGGGAGGCAATTTGCTTGTTCGACTCATGGTGATGATACACGCAGCAATAGAATGAATAGTAAGGGAGGCAATTTGCTTGTTCGACTCCTTGTGATAAACACATGCTGGGCGACCGAGTGGAACGGCTTGCTCATGTACACATCCCAACAACGCCTGAACTGAGAAAATGTATTTGGCAATCAGCATAAGCAGTAGCCGGCTATCTGGCGGTTCCCACTACTGAGAATACATGACCTATGACACGGTCACCTCACACTTCGACTCCATTTCTCCAGTGCCTGCACGTTCCACCGTCCTGCCCCCTCCCCTCCTCTCCTCCTCCTCCTCCTCTCTCTCTCTCTCTCTCTCTCTCTCTCTCATGTGCTTGATATAAAATGAGCTCTTCCCGTTTGTTAAAACAATTGACGTTAATCATGCAAATTTGTGTGTGTCTTTTTTATTGATAAAGAACTACTTGTTATAGAAAGGAACGCTCTATACTTTTTGTTCCCCCCCCCCCCCCCCCCCCCCCCCCCCCACTCAAGGTTCTCCGTTTATGCCCATTTTGACATTGATAGTGGCATTAATTTGCTCAAAGAATGTCTCTTTGATTTGCGATTTTCTAGAGATGTTTACATTATTCTTAATGGTGTGATTTCAATGGCAGAACCTCAAACATTTTACAAGATGTATGCGTAAACATTATTTTGATAAGCAGCAAGGCAGTCAACCTCTTAGTATTAATCGGCACTCTGAAGACTGCACTTTGAATAACTATGGGTAGACGTTACTGAATGTATGTACTGCTTGAAGGTCGCTATACATACAATTGTGTCTCTAGGTGCAGTGTTTATGATTTTTTTCATATTTTCTAATGAACGTTTGCTCGTTTGTATGACTCTTGTAGGCTAAATGACTTGATTCTCATCATTTCCCTGTGTTACTTAATGTTGCTTTTCCCTAAAGAAGGTATCGTGCTGTCAGTAGTCAGGAACAGAAGCACTTCGCAGACAACAAATTGTATGGAATTTGCCAGTTTGTTTCGACATATGTTATATAGTGTAGAAACTCAAACAAATCTAGATGATTCAAAAGACTTTTTAGATGTGGACATAAATCGAGTGCTAAATATGTTTGGTGCTTGCATGAAAGAATATGCGGACTGTATGAAAAGACGTATATCTTTGGATAAAAGTCAAAGATCCACTGATAGGTATGATATAGAGTGCGATCCTGTAAGAGAAATGCCAGGTGATTATTACGAATTAGTCGTCGCATGTTTAAAAAACAGAAAACGGGAACGCTTGTTCAGTTGCTAGACGAGCATATAAGCATGCAAAGGAAAGAGTTTAATTAGTCTTTACTCGATAGACTCGTGTCATCTATAAATGCCAAAAAGAGTTTTGGGATACTGTTCATTGAGTTTCGTTTAAAAGAAAGCAGCAAAGAAACAATATTACTATAGATATGTGGTTTCAGCATTTCTAAACCTTATTAGATACCAATGTTGATAACATGCCAATCGAAGAAGTGTTTGATGTGAGCAGTGATAGTTATGTGTACCGGTCAGTTAATCAAGAAGTTGTATTAGCATTCAGAAAACTGAAAAATCGCAAGGCAGCCGGCCCTGATGGCAAGAGTGATGAATCAGGTGGTGATCTTCTTTCTCAAATTGTTTCGTATATTATTTGGTAGTGGTATGTTTCCGAAAAACTGGATTGATGAATCGCTTCATTTACCATTCTACTAGAAGGGTAATGTTAGCATTCCCTGCAGTTATAGAGGGATTTCTCTCAATGATATCAGTAGTGTATTGTTTGGACTGAATAGAAATCATAGACCACAGGAATGGGTCGAAGAACATAACATCGTAGGTGATTATCACGCAGGGTTTAAAAAAGACTGTTCGACTATTGACCACATGTGTACTTTGCTTGCGCTTGTACAGAAGCAGTTTTTTTGCAACAGAAAATTATACGTAGCTTTCATAGACTTCGAAAAAGCTTTTGATTCGATTAACAGAAATCTTCTCTGGCCAGTCTTGCCTAAAATGGCATTAAAGGTAAACTTTATAAGTGTATTAGAAATATGCATGACAATGTAAGTAAGAACTGGGGTTCATTGTGGAGCACAACATACACACTGTTCAAGAGGAGTAAAGCAGGGAGATGCATGCAGCCCCATTTTGTCTTCTTTGTTTTTTTAACGAGTAAGCTATTGAAGTAATTAATAATCGTAGACATTGTGCTTTTCTTTAGCTCGATGCTTTTGAATTGTTTATCCTTTTGTTAGATGATAATGTTCTTTTGATGTCAGAAACGTTTATAGATTTTCTAACACAGCTAAATCGTTTACAACGTGGTGCTGGATCCTTGCAGTTAAACGTTAATCTGGAAAAAAAAAGTAGTATTTTAGTATTCTGTAAAGCTGGATGTTTCAGTGCTCGAAAAAGATGGTTGTGTAATGATAATTCTATGCCAGTTGCAAATGCCTATGGATATTTAGGTGTTATTCTCAACACGTTTGAGTTTTGTGGGTGCATGTAAGGACATATCAAGTAAGGCATACATGTTTTGATTTGTATGATATAAAGTTACATACTCTAAACAATTCCTCATTTACGCTAATTATCCAACTCATTGATACCCAGGATCAGCTAGCTGTATAACATGGTTCTGTGTTATGGGGACTAGAAACAGCGGCTATCTACTACTGTGAATCGGTTCATCTTTTTTGCTTTGAAGAAGTTCTTAGGGGTTGATAGTCGTACTCCGAATGATCTCATTGATGGCGAAGCTGATCGATTTCCAATTTACTTTGTTTCTGCTGTTAAATGTATTCGATTTTGGCTCAGATTACTTTACATGGAAGATGCCAGAATATCTGGTAAAGTGTATGTTGTATGACTTAGATAACAAAGACAGAAACAATTGGGTGACCAAAGTGCGCCTTTGCCTGTTTGATATGGATTTGGATTCGTATATGTAACCTTTTATATCTTTTTCGTCAGCTACTGGTAGATTGCAGATAGCCGAGATGGTCTGCTCATATTCGTAATAGTGACAGGTTTCATTTTTATGGGAATTTCTCATATATTCAAGACTTGAAAACTTACCTGAACATATATACAGATCTTCATTTATAACATGTAACAGCAAAATTTAGATTAGGAATCTCTGAATAAGCTTACCTTTATTTTAGATATCAAACGTGTAATGTGTGAGATTTGATTTATCCTCAATGTACAGAATCACAGGAAACGGATATGCATTTTGTTCTTTGCTGCCCAGTTCTCGGCAGCATCAGAGAAAAGTTTATTAAGCCCAAACATTATAGACAGTCATCTTTATTCAAACTTAATCTACTTCTGTCGTCCACTTTGCTGAAGTTGTGGATCAGTACTCATCATTTCTGTACAAAGCCTTTAAATGTAGAGAAATTGTGTATTCTTGAACATGGCAGCGATTTGCTTGTTGATTCATACTGTATTATGATTATTTATAAATTGCTGTGCTTTACATGTTCATATCTCTCATCATTAGGGGCCATGGCCTATTATGAATAAGTTATCTGAATCTGAGTCTCTCTCTCTCTCTCTCTCTCTCTCTCTCTCTCTCTCTCTCTCTCTCCTCTCTCTCTCTCTCTCTCTCTCTCTCTCTCTCTCTCTCACACACACACACACACACGCACGCACGCACGCGCACGCACGCACGCACACGCACGCACGCACGCACGCACGCTCGCACGCTCGCACGCACGCACGCACGCACGCACGCACGCACGCACACACACACACACACACACACACACACAAGGGGCACGCTGTGTTCATTGTGGAATATCAGTTGATATCAAATCCGTGCGAGAAAATGGAACTAACAACACGATGTTAAACGAGAAACTTACAGCGAATGACACACAAAAGGGAGATAACCGGGGAGCACCAGCTTTACTGAGATGCCAAAACTGCCAGGATTATCTCCCTTGACAATGTGTCTTTCGCGACCAGACGTGATGGCAGAAGTGCATGCTTTTCATTGAAACTTTTGTTGGCCTTGGGTCACGACATCCCCAGTCTCCC
>JADBJO010002201.1:187500-190000 GCA_016801955.1 Conus betulinus
TCTCATGTGAAAGACGTTACATTAAACAGCAGAAGGGGGGTTAATGGAAAACTTGTGGGGAGTTCTTGCATTGATACTTAACTGAACGAAAAACGGTGAAATGTGTTCTGCGAATAGTTTTGTTCCAGTTCAGTTGATACTACACACAAATATCAGCCGGATTATGCTTTGATTGAGAAACATTTTCATAAATATGCTTTAATGTGAAACCGGAATCTTAGCAGTGAGCTTGGGTGGTGCGCAAAAGCGCCACAACAGAGGAGTAGAACACATTTCTTTCATTGAAATGGAGCGTTTGCAAGCCGCACACAGAGCACGTGCTGTTCGTGATTGTGACAGTTTGTCACGCATGAACGGAGCTGACTCTGGTCCCCGTGTCCGTCGCTTGAGCTACCTGGGGGTGTGTGTGGGGAGCGGGGTGGACATCTCAGATCGAAACGTTATCATATTTATTTATTAAATAATTGTTAAAGATTGCTAGCCACGAATATAAAGTGAAAACGATCCGTAGAGCTTTAGAAATAATGCGACATCCGAAAGATGCAGGTAGAATCGTTACGTTTGTATGGACGAATTATTGCTGAAGAGTGGAATTGAGAACTTCCGAGCTCATAGATCCTGCATAAAGGAGTTGCCCTAAGTAAAATGAGGCGGATGGCATTGAAATTGTTCACTGCTATTATGTCACCAGTTAAGCAGTTGTATGGTTATCGCCTTTCTCGGTTGAAGCTTTTGTTTTTTTTTATCCCTCCTTATCTCTCTCTCCCCCACTCCTAGACAACACCCACCCCCGCTTTCTCCCCCTTCACCTCCCCCCCCCCCTCCCCGGAAAAGAATAGACGATGCAATCATGTATTTGATGGGAAGGACAAATGATCATAGCTATGAAATGGTAGAAAGACAGTAGACAGACAGATAGGTAGGTAGGTAGGTAGTAGAATGAACGAACGAAATCTTATGTTACCAGGCTAACGAAGTAAGCAAATTGTACATCTTTTTTTCCCACCCAGCCCCGGCAGATAGCCTAGATAGATAGGTAGGTAGAAAGGTAGATAAATAGCAAGATAAAATGGATAGACTTGCAGATAGACTAACAGGTAGGTTCACAGACAGATATACATAGGTTTATGGACAGATGCATAGACAGAGAGTATCTCAGATTGCTTTACAGACAGATAAGACAGGTAGGTTCACAGAGAGATAAATACATAAAAACTTAGACAGATGGATGGATGGATGGATGGATAGATAAATACACGTCACGAATCTTAAAAAAAAAAAAAAGAGGGTAGAGGTCTCGTTTGTTTTTGCATGGTTTGGAGGAGCCGGCCAGAGTGAAGTACAAAAAAAAAAAAAAAAAAAAAAAAAAAGAAAAAGCAAGCCATCTGTCACTCCGTAAGAGAGTGGGAGGGAGAAGGGCACTTCAGGGGAAGCAACTCAGTTCTCATCCCTAACATACGTGTGCGTCTAATGAGAACACTGCCCTTACAGCTAAAGAAAGTCGTTAACGAAGTAATAAGGTGCATTCGGCAAACAGGACCGTGTTAATACATTTAAAACAGCAGCCAATGCACTTAGCTTCACGGTGTGAACAAATGTGTGTCAGCGACCACATGACTTGCTCCATGCGTGCGTGTTGTGTGGTGTGTGTGTGTGTGTGCGTGTGCGTGTGTGTGTGTGTGTGTGTGTGTGTGTTCATTGTACATGACTTCTATGATTCCTATTTTTACCGTTTGCTCTTTTTTGAAATGTAAAGCGCTGTTGAGTATTTTTTTTTTTTTTTATAGAATATGCGCTATACAAATAAACATTATCATTATCAAATCTTCGCTCATTTTTTATTTTCGTTTCTATTTTTGCATGCCCACCAAACACCTGTCTGCATTTCAAGCCTGAGGAGCTGCGTGCCAAGCTTTTAAACTTTTTTTTCTTCAAGAAATAATTCCCAATTCTTATGGATTGTGTATCCCCAGTTGCTTACCCCGCCCCAATAGATATATATTTTCTCAGGTAGAATTTTCAATGAAGCCCGCACCGCGCGCGCCACAACACAATGACATCAACAGGTATTGTTGAATAAAATGGGAAAAATAACACCAGTTTGAACATCGTTTCCCACAGGAACGACTTCATTGTTTCACGCTTTCGCCACAAGCGTTTTTCAGGACTGAAAACACTTTATAAAAGTCCAATACTTTCAACATGATTTCTTCTCGCAGTTACAACCACCACACGTGTACACGCGCGCGCGCACGCACACACACACGTACGGGCGGGCACCCCCCCCCCCCCCCCCCCCCCCCCCCCCCCACACACACACACACACACACACCACCTTATTGTGGAACAAGCACCTAACACACGAGAAACATACCACAACGAAGTAAACGGTTCAAATAAAACCAAAAAAACAACAACAAAACGGTGGGAGAGACGGGAGAGAGAGAGAGAGAGAGAGAGAGAGAGGGGGGGGGGGGGGGGGAGTGGAAGTGGAAGGGGG
>JADBJO010002201.1:195000-245000 GCA_016801955.1 Conus betulinus
AATCCTTTGATTGTCACGGCTCTCTCTGTCTCTGTCTCTCTGCCTCCCTCCCTCCCCCCTCTCTCTCTCTCTCTCTCTCTCTCTCTCTCTCTCTCTCTCTCTCTCTCCAACCTCTCTCTCTCTCTCTCTCTCTCTCCAACCTCTCTCTCTTTCTTTCTCTCTCTCTCTCTCTCCAAGAGATGTGTCGAATTCTGTGAAGTTGACAAACTGTTAATGATTTTTTTCCTCATTATCTATTCTAACTATTGCGTCTCCTGGATGTGATCAGTTTTTTCAGTGTACTGACTAGTTCGTTGTTTTTGATTGTTGCTGCTCTGTCAGTCTTCAAAGACAGACATATCAATCCAGCGTGTGCAATTTAGTGTAGACTGGCCTGTTTCAGCTGGCATTAGTTGTAAATCCTTGATTACAATTCTCTCTCTCTCTCTCTCTCTCTCTCTCTCTCTCTCTCTCTCTCTCTCTGTCCGCCCACGCACCTTATGCTGACAACGAGGTCAGTGTTGAAAGTGTAATGGACGATCCATCGATGAAGCAGCCGAATGGGACCACCATATATTTGCAAATAATGACTTGTTTGAAAGACGGTGCAAAAAACGGTGGACGGTCTCCTCGCCAGTTTCTACGAATACAGAAAAGACAGTGACAGTATGTGTGTCGGTGTCGGGGCGGAAGGGAATCCTTGTCCGGGTGAATACAAAAAAGACAGTGGCACTGTGTGTCAGAGATGGGGCGGAAGGGAATCCATATATATATATAGACACTTCTTAAAAATAACCTTTTTGAACACACACACACACACACACACACGATTGATTCCAATTGTGCCTCATTGTATCGTAAGGAAAGTTAGATATTTCGAACTGTATGCTAAATAACCGCAATGTGGATTCCATGTGACGTAGAATGCTTTGTATCCTTACAATGACATGTATATTTTATTTCATCGATTTTCATTTCTGTTCCATCCCACTTCTCCTCTCCTTTTCCCCTCTCCCTCCGGCCCCGCCCCCCTTCCCCACCCCCACCTTCCCTTTTCTGATTGTAAATGGGCTGGAACCTTAACATTTTTCTGCTCCGTTTATCCAGTAGAGATGCGCCAAAATCTTTCTCCAGAAGATCTCTCTCTCTCTCTCTCAATCTCTCTCTCTCTCCTCTTGCTGAAGAGATACGGCTAAAATCTCTCTGTCTCTTTCAGAAGACCCTCCCCCTCCCCCCCCCCCCCCCCCACCCCCCCCCCCCTCCTTCCCCCACCCCCCCCCCCCCCCCCCCCCCCCCCCAAGAGAGCCCCCTCCACCCCCCACCCCCCCCCCTCCCCTCTCTGTCCCCGCTCTCTCTCTCTCCCCAGAAGAGATGCGTCTAATTCCTCTCACCTCTCTCTTTCCCACACAAGAAGAGATGCGTGAATCTCTCTCCTCGTCCTCTCTCTCTGTTCCCGCTCTCTCTCTCTCCCCAGAAGAGATCGTCTAATTCTCTCTCTCTCTCTTTCCCCAGAGATGCGTGCAAATCTCTCTCTCTCTCTCTCTCTCTCTCTCTCTCTCTCTCTCTCTCTCTCAGAGAAGAGATGCGTGAAAATCCTCTTTCTCTCACTCTTTCTCCAAGAAATGTATCGACATCTTTGGAGTTGACAAATTGCTTCTAGGGTTTTGCCTCATTATCTATTCTAAATGTTGGTCTCCCGGATGTGATCAGTCGTATCAATGTGATAACTAGTTCGCTATTTCAGATTGTTGCCGTTCTCTCTGTCTCCAAAGACATACATAATCCAGCGAATGCAACGTGTTTTGTAGACTGGGCCTTTTAGTTGGCATTACTTCTAGACCTAAATCCTTTAGTTACCTCTTTGTCTGTGTCTGTCTGTCTGTCTGTCTCTTCTCTCTCTCTCTCTCTCTCTCTCTCTCTCTGGCTGGCCGTTCTGTCTCTGTCTGTTTTTCTCTCAGTCTGTATCTTTGGCTGGCTGGCTAGCTGTCTACCTGCCCCCTCTCCCCCCCCCCTCTGTGTGTGTGTGTGTGTGTGTGTGTGTGTGTGTGTGTGTGTGTGTGTGTGTGTGTGTATGTGCACTTATGGCATGTCAAATATGTCACCAAAGACATTTCGTATGGAAATAAGCGTGCAGCACAGTGCTTTTTTGTGCTTTTTTCGTCTGTCTGTCTTTTCCAAATGCTTGCTGCTGTAAATTGAGAAGTCAGGAGAGAAGGACTCGGGTCATAATCCTTTGATTGTCGCGACTCTCTGTCGGTCTCAACATTACAGAAGAAATAAAGAATGCCACAGACTTGACGAAACACAGTTCTGTGTCTTTTCCGTTTTTACTGGTGTTGTAGCTACCTTGTACAAGCTTGACCTATATTTGGTTCGCATAGTTTTTGTAGGATCTCTCTCTCTCTCTCTCTCACTCTCTCTCTCTCTCTCTCTCTCTCTCTCTCTCTCTCTCTCTCTCTCTCTCCAAGAGATGCGTGGAAATCTGGAGTGTCTCTAGGTTTTCCTTCTCCTGATCTATTCTGTTGCGTCTCCCGGATGTGATCAGTCTTATCAGTGGAATGACTAATTCGTTGTTACAGGTTGGTGCCACTCTGTCAGTCTTCAAAGACATGCATAACAATCCAGCGTTTGCAATTTATTGAATAGATTAGCCATTCAGTTGGCATTACTTGTTGACATAAATTCTTGACTGAAGTTCTCTCTGTGTGTGTGTGTGTGTGTGTGTGTGTGTGTGTGTGTGTGTGTGTGTATACCCGCCTCTGACTGTCTGCTTGCCTGTCTCTTTCTATCTCTTTGTCCGTCTGTCTCTCTGCTTACCTGCCTGTCTGTCGGTCTGTCTGTCTCTATTTCTCTGCCTGCCTCTCGCTGTCTCGGTGCATTTATTGGAAGTATTATATACCGTCACCATAAACATTTCCCGTGGAAATAAGCGTGCAGCACGGTGTTCCCAGTGCTTTTTGTCTGTCTGTCTTTTCCAAACACTGGCCGCTCTAAATCGGGAAGTCAGGAGAGAAGGGCAGGAAAAACAAGACACCGCTGACTTGGTTCATAATCCTTTGATTGTCACGGCTCTCTCTCTCTCTCTCTGCCTTCGCATTACAGAAGAAATGGAGTATGCAACGATCAGGGAGAATTTTTTTTTTCTTTCACTGGTGTTGTTGCTACCTTGTGCAAGTTGGACCGTTATTTGGTTTGCTTTTTATGAAGAGTGATCTGATCTCTCTGTCTGTCTGTCTCTCCCTCTCTCTGTCTGTCTGTCTGTCTGTCTCTCTCTCTAAGAGATGTGTTGAATTCTGTAAAGTTTACAAACTGTTTCTGCTTTTTTTCCTCATTATCTGTTCTAACTGTTGCGTCTCCTGGATGTGATCCCTCTTGTTTCAGATTGTTGCCGATCTGTCAGCCTTCAAAGACAGACATAACAATACAGCGAGTGCAGTTTATTGCATAGATTGGCCTTTCAGTTGGCATTAGCTTTTGATGTATATCCTTGACAGAAATTCTCTCTCTCTCTCTCTCTCTCTCTCTCTCTCTCTCTCTCTCTCTGTCTGTCTGTCTGTCTGTGTCTGTCTCTGTCTTCGTCTGTCATTCTACCTGCTTTCCTGCATGTCTGCCAGTCCATCTGTCTTTCTGTGTCTGTCTGCCTCTCTCTCTCTCTCTGCTTTGTCTGTCTATCTTTCAGTGTGTGTGCAGTATCACTATATTGTATTATGTCACCATAAACATTTCGTGTGGAAATAAGCGTGCAGCACGGTGTTTCCAGTGCATCTTGTCTGTCTTACTTTTTTCAAACACTGGCCGCTCTAAATTGAGAAGTCAGGAGAGAAGAAAGAAGGGAAAGAAAAACGAGCACCACTGACACGTTTCATAATCCTTTGATTGTCACGGCTCTGTTTCGGCCTTCACGTTACCGTATGTCTGCCTGCCTGTGTGTATGTCTCTTTCTATCTTTTTCTGTCTATCTTTTCTGTCTGTCTGCCTGCCTGTCAGCTGGTCGTCTGTGTCTTTCTCTTTCTGTCTGTCCGTCTGCCTCTCTGTCTTTCTCTCTGTGCAATAATGTCACCAAAACATTTTCGTGTGGAAATAAGCGTGCAGCAAGGTGTTTTCTGTGCTTCTCGTCCGTCTTACTTGTCCAAATATTCATCACTTTGAATTGACAAGTCAGGAGGGAAAGGCAGGAAAAACAAGACACCTCTGACTCGGTTCATAATCCTTTGATTGTTGCGGCTCTTTCTCGGTCTCCGCATTGCAGAAGAAATAGTATATGTGATCTGGGAGAAAAAAATTTACATTATTTTTTCTTTTTACTGATGTTGTAGCTGCCTTGTACAAGCTTGACCATCATTTGGTTTGCTTTGTTTTATAAAGAATGATCTAATATTTTTGTTGGATCTCTCTCTCTCTCTCTGAGATGTGTCGAAATTTGTGGAGTTGAGCAACGAACTGTTGAGTAGACTGACTTTCAGTTTTGCATCACTTGTTGATGTAAATCCTTAACTGAAGTTGTCTCTCTCTCTCTCTGACTGCCTCGCTCTCTCTTTGTATGTCTGTCTGCCTGCCTGTCTGTCTCCGTCTCTCTGTCAGTACCTTTGACTGTCTGTCTCTGCCTACCAGCCTGTCTGCCTGCTTCTCTCTCTGTCTCTACCTCTGTGTGTGCAGTTAAGGCAATGTCATTTGATGTCACCATAAACATTTCGTGTGGAAATAAGCCTGCAGCATGGTGTTTCCTGTGCTTCTCGTCAGTCTTACTTTTCCAAGTATACGCCGCTCTAAAATTGAGAAGACAGACCGTTCATAGTCCTTTGGTGGTCGCGCTGTCTCCCGGCCTCCACATTACAGAAAAAAAAGCAGTATGCCACAGTCTTGCAGAAAAAAGAATTCTGCGTCCTTTTCTTCTTTACTGGTGCTGTATCTACGTAGTACGAGCTGGGTTATTATTTGGTTGCTTTGTGTTTTATAACGAGTGATCTGATATTGTTCTTGAATCTCTCTCTCTCTCTCTTTCTCTCTTTTTTAAATGAGATGCGTGGAGGAAAACTTGCTTTAAAAAAAAATTTACTCGTTATCCATTCTCATTATTGCCTCTCCCCAGATGTGATCAGCCATAACAGTGTAGTGACCAGTTCGTTGTTTCAGATTGTTGCTGCTTTGTCAGTCTTCAGAGACATACGTAACAATCCAGGGAGTGCGATTTAGTGTAGATGGCCTTTCAGTTGGCATTAGTTTATGTGTATCCTTGATTGAAGTTTTCTCTCTCTCTCTCTCTCTCTCTCTCTCTCTCTCTCTATGTCTCTCTCTGGTTCTGTCTGCCTGCCTGCCTGCCTGTCTGTCTTTCTTTCTCTATCTTTGTCTGTCCGTCTCTGCCTACCCGCCTGTCTGTCCCTGTCTGCCTCTCTCCCTCTCTCTTTGTGCAGTTATGTTGATATCGTACAATGTAGCCAAAAACATTTCGTGTTGAAATAAGCGTACATCACGGTGTTTGCTATGCTTTTCGTCCGTCTTACTTGTTTCAGTTATTGATCATTATTTGATTCTTCGTAGCGTGTCTGAATTTGTTCATTTTGACAGATGAATTTGGGTCATGATTTAATCATGTCTCATCTTTAGAATAAAAGTGGTCCAAAACTGAAGTTAAAAGTAAATGAAAAATAAGATATACATTTAAAGAAAAGCCCAACGTCCACAAAGAAGTCTTTTATCTCCCCATTTAACTAAAGATGTCCTATGTCGAAAATTGAGCGCGTGATCATCAATGTGATTGCTCTCAACTATTTGACTGGCCAAAGACCGGTTGGGGGGATGGGGGGTCGGGGGTCGATGGAGTTTAGCAGTTGATTGATAAGGAAAAAGGGGGGAAAGAGGGGGGGAGGCCAGAGAGGGAGGCAGAGAGAGACAGACAGACGCTCAGGACACGGGATGAGAGAGAGAGAGAGAGCGAGCGAGCGAGCTTACAAAGACGTGTTTTGATTCGCATGAAAATGGAAACATTGTTTATTGACAAAAACTCAGAAAATGTACACAAAAAAAGGCTTGTCAAACTGTTACAAGTTGAAAAAAAAAAATTCAGTCCACGCACAGTAAATGGCAATGTGGACATTTCTTTGATGCTGAACCGTTTTCATGTGTGAGAAAGTACAGTTTCTCTGTGTGTGTGTGTGTGTGTGTGTGTGTGTGTGTGTGTGTGTGCACGCGTGCACTTGCATGCTTGCTTGTGTGTTTGTATGATGTGTCTGTGTATGTGTTTGTGGGTATGTATGTCTGCGTAAAGAAAAGAGACATAATAAATGAAGTGAGAGACAGAGACTGGCAAACAGAGACAGAAAAAGAGAATGTATGCGTAAGTGTTTAGGTCTGTGTGAGAAAAGACAGACAGAAAATTGAGACAGAGCAAGAGGGGGGAGACTGTAGAAGAAAAATGTTCAGTTTTTTTAAAAAACAATTATGTGTTAACAAATCGTTTGTCACAAAAACACGCACAAGCATCAGCAAATCCAGATTAAGGTATGTCCAGTTTAAGCTGGAAATATTCATGTTCAGTAAGACAAGATGATGCCTGTTTTTGCATCCCAAACGCAAAGCCGAGAGAAGACAGGTTTACATCGACAAAAGATGCGATCACAAACTTGGGTAGCGTGCGTAGTTTCAGTATATTAACTCATTTTTTTCAGAGCAGATTCGCAAGCAAATGGCAAGGGTCAAATCGGGAGGTGAATATCAGAGTACGGGAATCGGGGCAATACATACGGCTCTCACTGTCAATTTTTGTATGGAATGGGGAACCCTACCCACTCCTTTTGTTTATCATTTGTTTGCCATCATAATTATATTCTTGTCAGACGGTCACTGCTATCTGAAACTGCCACAGTTTTGTCTAAAAAAAAATATGCACATTATTTCCAAGTGATTCTAATAAATAGCTTGTGTAAACGAATGTTGATTGTGTAAAGCGCTTAGAGCTTGGTCTCTAGCCGAGAATAGGCGCTATATAAGTATTCATATATTATTATTATTAATAGGGTGTGGACAGCGTTAACCGTGATTTCTAGTCGTACAGTATTCAGAGGACATCCAGTTAATTATAGTGGCTCCCCTGTTTGTTTGATAGAACGTTCCGCATGCGGTATTTACACAGCTGAAAAAAGCTACCCCTGCCAAATCTCATTGTGCCCCTCCTCTTTCCGCTTCTCACAAACGTTTGCTTGTTGTTTGCGTTTCCTCCGTGTCTTGATTGTTCTATACATACATACATATAAACGAGCAAGAAATGGAGGGAAAAAAAATAATGCATATAAACAATACCTTCGCCGCTGCAATAACAACTTTCCAAACATCAAAACGGAAATTTGGGTCGAAAGGTTGGGATGAAGACAGTGTTGAAGATAGGCCTTTACATGAAACTAAGTAAAGGCCTTTACATGAAACTAAGTAAAGGCCTTTACATGAAGCTATTCACCGACCGCTTAAAGGAGCCACTAAACTGTGTCTTGAGAACAGACGGCGACTCTCCATCATCAGAACCCAGTCTGAGCTCGATTTCTTTTATTTTTAAGTTAGACATACAATGTGCGAGCTTCCCGATTAACTTAGTAGAAGAATGAATGGGCAAGGGCAAAAAAACCAAGAAAGTTATGACCCTTAAAAGAGGCTACAGTGCCGACAATTGTTTTGGGAAAATGGCTCTAAAAGTTCATGCAACCCCTTCCTGCATTTAGTCTCAGCTTATTAAACCTCGATTTTTTTTTTTTTTACCAGTTTAGCGAATGTTCTAAAAGCAAATGAATATTGCAGCATGAAAATATAGGGCGTTTGAAAAGGCATTGTTTTCAAAAGAAGTCAAAATGTCCCAGGCTAGCTCCCACGCCTGTTTTGGTCTCTAACGGCCAAATGGCCAGCGCAAGTTTGAGATTGGTTTCGTATCGGATCATTTGTTACATCTTCAACAGTAATCTCGGCCGTGTTGTGTTGTGTTGTGTGTGTGGGGTATATAGACAGACAGAAGATAGGCAGAGAGTTAGCTGATGGATGGATAGACAGACAGATAAATAGGTAGGTAAATAGGTAAATAAATAGGTAGGTAGATTTGTTTTTGTATGGTTATACCCACGGGCTGACCGACCGCACGAGTCATTTTTCTAGGTAATTACCACCAGAGAGAGAAAAAAAAGCCCTATCCCGCGAAAAACAACAATAAACAGCTATTTACATATTCACATCAAACACACTGATCTATGTACATCATATCATCTCCAATATGTAATCTAGCCACTGATGGTGAATATGAAAAGTAAGGGCAACAAAAACATTTATTTCACTTTTTTGTCACTAAAAAAACACAGAAACAGGTGTTTTTTTTCTTCGAGCATAGACCGGTGAAAACTGCGTATAGTGGAAAATATGCTTTGCTTAAAAATCGAGAGAACTGAATAAGGTTTAAACGTGAGTAAAAGGCTGTACTGGCATTGCTAATGAAACGCTAAACTCAGATTCGTAAAAAAATGTGAACCAAATTCCGGACTGTAAAATTAAAACGTTTAGCATATCAGAAATTATCACAGATACCTTTTTGTGTTTAGGTATATTTTCGTTGTTTGGAACCATAATCCGATTCCCAGACAAGTCATTTTTTCCATGAAAAGTCAAACTCCTTTTTTTACAAAACAAGAAGATGCCGTTTGATATCATCCTTGATATTACACTAAATATTTTCCGTTTCGTACGTTAAAGGGAGCACCAACTTTTTAGGGCCATTTTTGTGACCGAAGATTTTGTCACAGTCTAAGCTGACATTTCAAATTGACTCGGCCCCCACTGTAGACTGTGGAAACATATCGCACTGTGATTCAGGAAACCTCTACCTCGACCCACTCATCCCCACCTCTAAAAAGTATCTACAGTCAATCAGTGTACAAGAGAGAAATATCTATATCCCAGTGTGTCTACATCACCCCCCCCCCCCCCCCCCCCCAAAAAAAAAAAAAAAAAAAAAAAAAAAAAAAAAAAGTCCGCAATCAGTCTGTAACTTGACCCAGTTCGTTGGTTCGCAGACGGACATCGCGAGTGAGCCACGGGCCATCCTTAGTCAATGACGATGCGCTCCTCAAAGATGGCGATGATGAGCATGATGAAGACTCCCAGGAGTATGCCCACGTTGTTGAGGATAAAGACTGGCGTGTCCCGGCAGTTCTCCTTGGTCGTCATCTGGGGCAGCTGCACGCAAAGTGTATCGGTTATAATGACGACGACGACGACGACGATAATGACTATTATGATTTAGTCTGAAAGCGAGGTGACTGCAGGCGAAAAGTAAAAATTTCAAAGAGAAATTATGATTAATCCGCGTGGGACAAAAAGGACGAACGAGCGTCAAAAAAAAAAAACAAAAAAAAACACGTTCTGACCTCTTTGGTCTTGTTTGCAAGACGGACAACATTCAGGACAATGAAACCGAAGAAAACAAGCGATCACTTATCTTCTCAAATGGGCGAAGATGGACGTTGGATGAAAACGAGGCTGTTGAGAAGGAGATAACGCGAGTTAAAATGATAATGGTGACAATAATAGTAATGATGCAATAACAATAGTACAAATACTAAAAATGTTTTAAATTTTATAAAAAGAGGATTACTACTATAATAAGACATAGTAATTATAAGCATGATGGTAGTGATAATGATAGTAATGGAAACAACGGCACTAGTAATAACGATGACAGTAACGCTAATATTGATACATGGTAAGGTAAGGCAGTGTTGCTTATAGCCCAGCCGACCGCAAAGGGCCATATCAGGGCTGTTTACACCAATTATAGTATTAATGGTAGAAGTAATATTTGTAATAACACTAGTTATCTTATTTGTCGATGATAACGATGGTAACGTTAGCTATAGTATTAGTGACTGGAAAGGAAACAGAAATAATCCATGAGTAAAAAGAGGCTAACTCCTATTCGTACAGGAAAAAAAAGGAGGGGGGGGGGGGGGAGAGGAAACACACACACACACACACACACACACACACACAGAGGAAAGGGAAATAAAACTCATGTACAGGACATAGTATATGAAACTGAAACAAAACCAGATGAATGAAAGGGAGTAGATCGGTATGCGAGTAAAGAATAGACTGATGTAGCAAATGTAGAGAGAGGGGAAAGAAGATAGTTTAATTGATGCATGAGGTAAAGAGTGGGAGGTACGGTAGCGTGTGTGTTGGCGGAGGATATTGCGGGGTGGTGTTGCGGTAGTGGATAGGTGCATCTACCTTTGGATGTTGATGCCATGAGGATGGAGGGCTCCGAGTCTGGCAGCAAGGTAAGATTTCCGCATAAGCCACTCCCAAGTTGTCACTCCGTGATTATTCGATGTGCCGGAACTTCGACATGGTTAATGTTGTGTTTGTGGTGGTTGGGGGTTGAAATGTAAAGCGACTGGTTTGGACCAGTGGTGGTAGATGTCAGCCAGGTGTTCAGAGATGCGCGTCTCATGAGTGTGGTATGTCTCGCCAACATAGATCTTGCCACACAGATGGCAGTGATTAGCGTATACAATGTTGCGGCTCTGACAGGAGAATGTGCTTTTAATTCCGTATGAGCCTTTGGGGCCATTGCAGGAATGTGTCTGGTGTGGTGAGAGGGTAGATTTTGCAACTGGGTTTTGAGCAGGGGAAAGTACCCGGTGACTTAGGTTTGGAGATTTTGTTCAGTTTGGAGCGCGTTAAGTAGGTGTTTTGAGTTTTTTGTCACATCTGAAACTGGTCATCAGTTTGGTCTCAAAGGCAGGTTGTGCTTTTCTACTGTGTGCCAGTTGAACGTCAGGATCCTGCAGATGGGGAGAGTGCATGGATGGAAGAGGAGGCGTATAGTAGGTCTGTCTGTCTCTTTTTGTAGTCTGGGTTTCCAGAGTGGATTGTTCTGGATATATTTGTGATGCAGCTGAAAGTATTAATGACAGCTCTGGGGTATCCATGGCTGGTGAAAAAATCCGACGTTTTGGCTACTTGTAACGTGAAATCTTCCTCGTTGGGGAAAAGTCTGCGTAGCCATAGGAATTAGAATATTTCATACTGTCTTTAGTGGATGGGTGGTGGGAAGATATGTAGTCCAGGTATAAATGCGCATCGGTGGGTTTATAAAAAAATGAGTTTTTTTCAGCAGTCCATAAGTGAACGAGATGGTGATGTCCAGGACGTTGACCGACTTCGAAATGGCGCAGGTAAACTTGATGGATGGATGGAAGGTCTGAGCAAATCTGAGGAAATTGTGAAGTCTTGTTCTGGCCTGGATGTGGTTCCCAGTCCATCGCCAATGTATCTTTTGTAGATCTGTGGTGTTGAGCCTGCACAACAGGTTAGTAGGTGGAGTTCTAGTTGCTCTTGAAAGGGCAGGCATGGGATGATCCCATTTTGTTCCCATCGCAACACCACTGATTTGTGAGAAGGTGTTTTTTTTTTAATTCAAAGATGTTGAGGGTGATGACTAATTCTTTAAGTCTGACCAGTGTAGCAGTGGGAGGGTGTTGTCGGTGAGGGGCCGTTTATCAAGAAAGAATGTGAGGACCTTCAGCAGAGGGGACCCTCGCATTCTTTCTAATTAAATGGCACCGTAACCAATAACACCCTCCAATGGCTACAGCAGTGAGAGTGTGTTGTTGGTTAGGGGGCCATTCAATAAGAAATAATGCGAGGGTGCCCCCTAACCGATAACACCCTGTCATAGCTACAGCAGTGGAAGGATTTTGTTTGTTAGGGGAACGTTTATCGAGAAAGAATACGAGGGCTTTTGGAGTGGGCCCTCACATTCTTGATAACTGCCCCAAAACAACAGCACCTTCCCACTGCTACACTGGTCAAACTCGCAGAATTAGTCATTACCCTCAACACCTTTGAACTCAGCAACCACACTGTCTCACAAATATATATGGTATCAAGGAAACCAAAGTGGACCATCCCCCGCCAGCTTTTTCAAGGGGACACCAAGAACTCGCCTACTTACCTCTTGTAAAGGTCCAGCATTACAGATCTACAAAAGATACATTGATGATGGACTGGGAGCCATACCCATGCTAGAACAAGACATCCACAATTTCCTCAACTTTGCTTGGACCTTCCATCCATCAGTTTTTCCTATACCTTTTTACAGTCGCTCAACTTCCCAGGTATCACCATCTTACTCACAGATAAACTGCTCAAAACCTTGATTTTTTATAAACCCACCGATGCGCATTCATACCTGGACTACATATCATCCCACCACCCATCAACTACAGAGGGTATTCCATATTCTGAATTCCTTTGCCTATGCAGACTAAGCTCAAAGAAAATTTCACTTTACAAGCAGCCAAAATGTCTGGCTTTTTCACAACCATGGATGCTCCAGTGCTGTCATTAATGCTGCTCTCAGCTGCACCACAGCTGTATCCAGATCATCCGCTCCGGAAACCCAGCCTCCAAATGAGATGGACAGACCCACTACCTGCTTCCTCTTCCATCCGCACATTCTCCCCATCTGCACGATCCTGAAGACCAACTGACACATTGTGGAAAATCGAACCTGTCTCTGAGACCAAACCAATGATCACTTTCAGACGCCATAAAAAACCTCAAAGACCTAAATAAGAATATAGGTTTCTGGATTGTGGATTCGACATTAGAAAAGTAGTTAGACTCAGAATCAAAACCTTGCTTGGAGAATATTCGACAGGGTCGCCACGTCTTCTTCAGCTAACTGTTGCTGCTTTGGCAGCGAGGCCTGGTGGGACGACTGTGTGTGTGGGGTGAACGGTTGTCAGGATCTGATTGTAGATGGGGGGAAGTTCAAAGCCTTGATCTCTGTTCAGGCTGGGGCGTCTGGTCTTCATTTCGATGGTTTCTTTAACTTTTCTGTTTGTGAGGAAGGGCTATGTAGATAAGATCGTGGCTTCTTGAGGGCTGAAACTGTGGCCTGTGGCTTGTAGATGTTAATGTATGACAGACGTTGATCGTTTTTGGTGTTCCTGTAGACGGGTGGTGAGTGGTCTTGCTGTCTCGCCAATGTAGGTGTGGGTACAGTCTTGACACCCTACCTGGTACACTACACCACACCGCTTGAGGGGGTCCATTTTGTCTTTGGCATGGGTCAGTTGCTGGCGTAGGGAGTTGGTGGGTTTGTGGAACACTTTGCATCCATGTTGTTGGAAGGTCCAGGCTACATGCTCTGAGACTCCTTTAATGTAAGGGATCCCCACTTTCACGCTGTCCGTATCTGCAGAAGAAGGGTAGCGAACTCAAGGGTTGTCCCACATCCATGCAGGGTATCCATTCGCGGAAGGGCAGTCTTGATGTGTTCTTCTTTCAGCTCTTCCTCCGTAGTGGAACACAGTACAGAAGTTCTGTGCATGAGGGTGTTGACAACAGATCTCTTGTGCTGGAGGGGTTGGTCAGAGTGAAAGTTCAGATACAGGTCAGTGTGGGCGGGTTTCCTATAGACGGTGGTCTCCACCCTGTCGTCATGAGTTTGGGTGATGAGTGTGTCCAGGAACTGGATCTCCCCTTCTGCTTCAGTTTCTGAAGTTAATTGGATACTGTCATCAATGGAATTCAGGTGAGTGGTGAAGCTGTCAACCTCCGTCTCCTGTATGCGGGTCATGGTGTCATCCACATAGCGGTACCACATGCTGGGAGGGTTAGCAGCGGTCTCAAGAGCTACTTTTTCAAAATGTTCCATGTACAGGTTGGCTACCACTGGAACATTTGAAAAAAAAAAGTAGCCCTCGAGACTGCTTCCAACCCTCCCAGCATGTGGTACCGCTATGTGGATGACACCATGACTCACATACAGGAGACGGACGTTGACAGCGTCATCACTCAACTGAATTCCATCGACGACAATATCCAACTCACTTCGGAAACTGAAGCAGAAGGGAAGATCCTGTTCCTGGACACACTCATCACCCGAACCCATGACGACAAGGTGGAGACCACCGTCTATAGGAAACCCGCCCACACTGACCAACATCTGAACTTTCACTCTAACCACCCCCTCCAGCACAAGAGATCTGTTGTCAACATCCTCATGCACAGAGCCTCTGTACTGTGTTCCACTAAGGCGGAAGAGCTGAAAGAACAACACATCAAGACTGCCCTTTCCGCTAATGGTTACCCCCTGCGTGGATGTGAGACAACCCTCGGTTTCGCTACCCTTCTTCTATAGATACGGACAGTGAAAGTGGGGATCCCTTACATTAAAGTAGTCGCAGAGCGTCTGGCCTGGACCTTCCAATATGGATGCAAAGTGTTCTACACAACCCACCAACTCCCTACGCCAGCAACTGACCCATGTCAAAGACAAAACAGACCCTCTCAAGCAGTGTGGTGTAGTGTACCAGGTAGGGTGTCAAGACTGTACCAATACCTACATTGGCGAGACAGCAAGACCACTCACCACCCGTCTACAGGGAACACAAAACCGATCAACTTCTATCATACATTAACATCTACAAGCCACAGGCCACAGTTTCAGCCCCCAAGAAACCAAGATCTTATCTACAGAGCCCTTCCTCACAAAAAGAAAGGTTAAAGAAACCATCGAAATTAAGACCAGAAGCCCCAGCCTGAACAGAGATCAAGGCTTTGAACTTCCCCCCATCTACAATCAGATCCTGACAACCGTTCACCCCACACAACAGTCGTCCCACCAGGCCTCGCTGCCACAACAGCAACAGTGAACTGAAGAAGACGTGGCGATCCTGTCAAAATATTCTCCAAGTAAGTTTTTGATTCTGGGTCTGTAACTACTTTTCTAATCTCAAGGACCTATTTATGCGCTCCAAACTGGACAAAATCTCCGCACCTACTAAGTCACCTCGTACATTTCCCTGCTCAAAACCCAGATGCAAAATCTGCCCACTTACCAAAGCAGACAACCTCCTGCATGATCCCAATGGATCATTCACTGTTAAACAAACATTCTCCTGTCACAGCAGCAACATTGTGACTGCCAGCTGTGTGGTAAGATCTATGAAGGTGAGACATCCTGCACACTTAAGATGCGAATTTCTGAACGCTTGTCTGGCATCCGCCACCACTGGCCCACACAGTTGTTATACATTTCAACCACCCCCAACATAACATCAACCATGCCAAAGTCCTAGTACTTTGGCCACCACAGAGTAATGATTTGGACTGCCTAGCGCGGAAATCGTACCTTATTGCCAGACTTGGAAACCTCCCCCCCTCATGCCATCAACATCCAAAAGTAGCTTATACCTGTCCACCACCCCAACACCTGCCTGCAATATCCTCCAACAACAACAACAACAACACACACACGCACACACTACCAGTCCTCCTACTATTTACTTCATGTATAAGCCACAGCTGTCTTTCTTTCCTCTCTCCCCACACTCTCTCCATTTTCTATATCAATCCAACTTTTACTCAGACTTATCCTCTCCCTTTTTCTTCTGGTTTTCTTTCAACTTGATACGCTATCCTCTCTGCTTGAGTTTCCCTTTCCTACTCCCTCTTTCATGTGCATTAGCGTATGAGTAGATGCAAGTATCTGATACCCCACTCTTTCCCTTTTCTTTTTAAACAAAAAATCCCTTTCTTCCCTCCACCCTCATGACCAAAACCTCCAAAAGTAGCACGCACCTATCCACCACAGCAACACCAGCCCAATTTATTCTCCAACCTTACACCCACAGACAAAAAACACTGGTAAGTTTCGGATGCGACAAGAACTTCAAAGACCTAACTTAGGCGCTCCAAACTGGACAAAATCTCCCCACCAAAAAATCTCGGGTACTTTCACCTGCTCAAATCCCAAATGCAAAATCTGCTCTCTCACCAAACCAGCCACCATCCTGCGTGACCCCAAAGGATCATTCACTCTTAAATGCACATTCTCCTCCCAGAGCCGCGACATTGTGTTCGCTGTTTACAGCCAAAGTGTGAGGTAAGATCTATGTAGGCGAGACATCCTGCACAACCGAGACGCGCATCTCTGAACACTGGCTGACATCTGCCACCATCAGTCTAAACCATTCTCCTTACATTTCATATCCCCCCACCCCACCCCCATCCAACTATGTCAAACTCCTGGCACATTGGCAGTCGCAGAGTGCCAACTTGGAGCACCTTATGCACTGCCAACTTGGAGCACCTTATGCAGAAGTCTTTCTTATTTTCGGAGTCCGAACCCTCTGCCCTTAGGGCATCAACATCCAAAAGTATACCTCACCACCACCGCAACACTAGCCCGCAAGTAAGTAAGTAAAAGTTACAGCTATCTTCCTCTCCCTACTCTCCCCCCATTTGCTACATCAATCTATTCTTACTCACATATCTATACACTCCCTTTCCTTCTGGTGTTCTTTCATTTCATGTAGTAGGTCTCTGATGCCGTCTTTTTGTCCAGTTCCAACTGTAGTTTAGCCTTTTACTCACTGATCATTTATATTCCTTTCGAACCAGTGTTATTTTTTACAAATTCTACTACACTTATCATTATTAAAATATCACCATCCAACAGAACAGTTTACTTTGCTTTATATGCATTGATAATTTCTATTCCTTTTCACCATTATTACTAATATTACTTCTACTATCATTACAATCCTTATCATTATCATCCTGTCATTAGCATTACTGTCATTATTACTAATGTCATTGTTCATGTTGCCATTACTATCGTTATTATCACTGCCATCATGCTAATAATTACCGTGTCCTATTATTACTAATCCCATCACCAGTATTAGTCGTAGAATTAATACTTACATAGAATAACTAAAAAAAAAAGAATAGAAAAGTTTAAGCGTGTGTACGCATGTGATTCCACCCCCTCCCCTTCTTTTCTTTCACCCCTTTCCTTCTCTCCTGCTTAAATAACGTTAGCCCTTCACTCACTGATCATCCCTATTCCTTTTCACATACTGTTATTAATATAAACACTACTATATTCATCATCATTACTATCAGTATATTGTCATCACTATCAGTCGCCACCCTCTCCTTGCTCCAGCAGTACTGTTCACTTTTATTTTTTTCCACCAACTAGTATTACTTTTATCTCTATAACTATCATCTTTATAACTATCATTATTATTGTCATCATATCATCTGTATAATTACCATCATCACAAAAAAGTCGCATATTATTCTTGCTACCTTAACTAGTATTCGCATCACCATGTCATTATTATGATTACTACTGTGTTAGTAATTCTAGTACTGTACTAATATCATATTAAACTATTGTTACCTCTTCATAACGGTTAAAACTATTATATTTTTACTTATTACATTTTCATTATACATTACTGTACTTCTTGCTTTCCAGTCCCCTGTATCATTACTATTATATGATTACAACCATGACTATTATTATAACTACTGATATACTTATCAGATTCTGTCCTTCCCATAATCTGTATCCTCCTCCTCCTCTTTGTTCTTCCTGTCCTCTCCCTCCCCATCCTTTGTCTTCCTCCTTTCCCTCATTATCATTATCATTACTATTATTGATATCATTTTCATTATCATTAATTCATCATTAACTATTGACTATTGTTATTATAACTATTACCATTCTGATTATCATTATTATTACTACCATCATCACCATCATCATCGCCAGTAACACTGTTGTCACCACAATCATGCTTTTCGACATTCTTCTAACCCTCTCCTTCTGTCTGTATAGCCACTATCATGACTACAACTACCATCGTCATATTATAATCAAAAGTGGTAGTAATCCTCTATATCAGTTTATCACTGTTATCATCATTATTCATGAATATAGGATTCTGGATTCGATATTAGAAAAATATTTAGACTCGGAATCTAAAACTTACTTTGAGAACATTTCGACAGGGTCGCCCCGTCTTCTTCAGCTCACTGTTGCTGTTGTGGCAGCGAGGCCTGGTGGGGCACTGTGTGTGTGGGGTGAATAGTTGTCAGGATCGTATTGTAGATGGGGGGAAGAAAAGTTTGATCTCTGCTCAGGCTGGGGCTACTAGTCTTGATTTCGATGGCTTCTTTAACTTTTCTTTTTGTGAGGAAGGGCTCTGTAGGTATGATCTTGGCTTCTTGGGGGCTGAAACTGTGGCCTGTGGCTTGTAGGTGTTCGTGTATGGCAGTAGTAGGTCGGTTTTGGTGTTCCTGTAGACAGGTGGTGAGTGGTCTTGCTGTCTCGCCAATGTAGATATGGCACAGTCTTGACACCCTACCTGGTACACTACACCATACCGCTTGAGGGGGTCTGTTTTGTCTTTGACATGGGTCAGTTGCTGGCGTAAGGCGGGTTTTTGGAACACATTGCATCCATGTTGTTGGAAGGTCCTGGCCAGACGCTCTGAGACTCCTTTAATGTAAGGGATCCCCACTTTCACACTGTCCGTATCTGTAGAAGAAGGGTAGTGAACTCGAAGGTTGTCCCACATCCATGCAGGGTATCCATTAGCGGAAAGGGCAGTCTTGATGTGGTGTTCTTCTTTCAGCTCTTCATCCTTAGTGGAACACAGTACAGAGGCTCTGTGCATGAGGGTGTTAACAACGGATCTCTTGTGTTGGAGGGGGTGGTTGGAGTAAAAACTTCAGATATTGTGTGGATTGGTTTCCTATAGACACTGGTCTCCACCCTGTCGTCAGGGGGTTCAGGAGATGAGAGTGTCCAGAAACGGGATCTTGCCTTCTGATACAGTTTGAGATGAATTGGATACTGTCATCGATGGAATTTCAAGTGAGTGGTGAATCTGTCAACTTCTGTATCCTGTATGTGAGTCATGGTGTTATCCACATTGCGGTACCACATGGGAGGGTTGGCAGCGGTCTCAAGGGCTACTTTTTCAAAATGTTCCATATACAGATTGGATACCACTGGAGATACTGGCGAACCCATGGCAGCTCCTTGTTTCTGCTGGTAGAACTCGAGGTTGAACGAAAAGTAAGTGCTAGTGAGGCATAGTTCCAACTATGAACTATGCCTCACTAGCGCCTACTTCTCATTCAACCTCGAGTTTTACCAGCAGAAACAAGGAGCTGCCATGGGTTCGCCAGTATCTCCAGTGGTAGCCAATCTGTATATGGAACATTTTGAAAAAGTAGTCCTTGAGACCGCTGCCAACCCTCCCAGCATGTAGTACCGCTATGTGGATGACACCATGACCCACATACAGGAGGCGGAGGTTGACAGCTTCATCACTCGCTGAATTCCATCTTTTAACAGTATCCAATTCACCTCCGAAACTGAATCAGAAGGCAAGATCCCGTTGCTGGACACTCTCATCTCATGAACCCCTGACAACAGGGTGGAGACCAGTGTCTATAGGAAACCCACCCACACTGACCAATATCTGAACTTTCACACCAACCACCCGCACCAACACAAGAGATCTGTTGTTAACACCCTCATGCACAGTGCCTCTGTTCTGTGTTCCACTAAGGAGGAGGAGCTGAAAGAAGAACAATACATCAAGACTGCCCTTTCCACTAATGGATACCCTGCATGGATGTGGGACAACCCTCGAGTTCCCTATCCTTCTTCTACAGATACGGACATGGTGAAAGTGGGGATCCCTTACATTAAAGGGAGTTTAGGAGCGTCTGGCCAGGACCTTCCAACAACATGGGTGCAAAGTGTTCCACAAACCCACCAATTCCTTACGCCAGCAACTGACCCTTGTCAAAGACAAAATGGACCCCCTCAAGCGGTATGTGTAGTGTACCAGGTAGGGTGTCAAGACTGTGCCAATACCTACATTGGCGAGACAGCAAGACCACTCACCACCCGTCTACAGGAAACCAAAACCGATCTACTACTGCCATAAACGAACACCTACAAGCCACAGGCCACAGTTTCAGCCCCCAAGAAGCCAAGATCTTATCTACAGAGCCATTCCTCACAAAACGAAAAGTTAAAGAAGCCATCGAAATCAAGACTAGACGCCCCAGCCTGAGCAGAGATCAAGCTTTTCTTCCCCCATCTACAATAAGATCCTGACAACTATTCACCTCACATAACAGTCGCCCCACCAGGCCTCGCTGCCACAAGAATACGCACGCAACAGAGTAACAGCATACAGAACAATTCAGAAACAAAACACGCAAAGCAGCTACAAACATCATCTCACCAGGTCCGTCAGTGCGATGTAGAGGAACATGCCAGCGGCCACAGCGAAGATCCAGGTCTGGATCTTTTCGTCGGTGGCCACGGCCAGACTGATGATGAAGAGGCCAAGGAAGGCGGTCAGCGAGGATATCAAGTTCCAGAACACCGCCCAGCACACCGTCAGACCGTTTTTCAACAGCACCGCGAAATCCCCTGCACCATACAAGCACATATAAAGTACATCTGTGGACAAGACAACACTGTCTGCCTGCCCGCCTGTCCCCCCCCCCCCCCCCCCCCCCCCCCTTTTTTTCATCCCCAAGCAGCTTTACTTTACCTCTCCCCCACACTAACCCAAACCCTGAACCGAGTTGTTTTCTTTTCTAGTCAGCCCTCTTTCACTGTAGTACCCTTTTCCTGTCACCTCGACTTCAGCGCTTCCAGGAGAAGGGATATGTAATTTGAAACATTGACGAAGTTGTCTTGATTCCAAGTTATCGTGTGATCGTTTGGTAATCTTTTAATTTTGCCTTGTTTGTCTTGTCCACCACTCCACCACGCTGTCCATATCTTCTTAGTCATTAAGATCACTCCTCTTGTTCCAGTTTCGTTACAAAAAGCTACACCCGACTGTTTTCTGTTGCAGCATCAGGACTGTTGGTCCACGGGGAGCAGTCAGTGTCATGCTGTCCCAAGAAAGTTCGCTAGAGGCACGGCACCACTGGCAAGTCACTTTGGAGCTGATCAACGCCGTCTGTTCTGATCCAGAATAGACAGTTCATCATATACTATGCCCTTGAATGAGGACGCTGTTCGGTCTGTCGCGGAGCAAGAGTGGATGAGCTTCCACCTCTGAAGTGTGCCTGCACGACCCTCCCACATCCAACGACAGTTCCACTGCATTTGCCCTTATCGTGCTGTTGACAGTTGACCAGTCACAGGGAAGGCCGCTGAGAGAGGAAATCAAGGCCGAGATCATCTCGAGACCAGAGCATGATGGGCCACAAAATCTGAGACTTTATGAACTGCAATTTGTGCGCAAAATGGACATTGAATGACAACGAGGCAGTTGCGAAGGAGACGATGCAAGTCAAAATGATAACGACTATAATGATAGAAGTAATGATAATATTGATGATAATTAATGATCATTAAAATATTAGAAAATGATGAAGAAAGGATTACTACTACTTTCTGTGGTAATATGACGAGTAAGTTGTAGTATTAATAGCGGCTATACAAACAGAAGTGGAGAAAGGCAGGGTTAAAGGATTGCCAACAGCATGATTGTAGTGGCAACAGTGGTGATGGGATGATAATGATGATGGTAGTGATAATGGTACTAATAATGGAAATAACAATGATGATAATAATTGGAACAGTGAAAGTAATAATAGTAATAAAAACTTGAAATAAAACAGTATCAATAATAGTAATGATAATGATAATAATAAATGGGAAGAGGGAGTAGGAAGGGGATCCAGAAGGCAGGAAGAACAGAGAGAAGGAGAATACACATAATGGGAAAGACGGAATCTAATAACTATAGCATATGAGGCTGGAAAAACGGTAGATTGAAATGCAAGAAATACTATAATGTATAATGATGATACCAATAATACAAGTAAATAAGAGAGTATGTAACAGTTATCAAGTGGGTAACAACAGTTAGGATAATAGTAAAATATTAGAATTAGTTATGAGGATGATGGTGATTGTGCTGATAATAATAATGACAATACTAATTATAGTCGGAAAGAGAGATGGTCAGTAATTAAAAGTTAGCAATACTACTGGAGCAGGGAGAGGGTGGCGATGACAATGATAGCAATAATGATAAAAAGTTAATAATAATAACGGTTGATAAAAAAATGATAAATGAGTGAAAGGCTAACAGCATTATTGGAGCAGGAGTAAAAAAAAAATGGGAGGGAAGGGGGGACTACGTACCTACACACACGTAAGATACACGAACACTTTTCTCTCTATTCTTTTTGTAAAGGTATTGTATAATGTATTACTACTGCAGCTCATACTGGTTATGGGATTAGTAATCACAGGACATAATGATTGTAAGCAAAATGGTAGTGATAATAATGATAGTAACAGCAACAACAATGACATTACTAATGGTGATTGTGATGGTGACAGTAATAATGGTAGAAGTAATATTAGCAATGATAATAGTTGGGTGAAAAGAATAGGAATGATCAATGAGTAAAAAAAAACACACAGTTCTATTGGATGATGATAGCAAGTAATAACAAACGTAATGATAAAGATGACTGGAAAGGAATATAAATGGTCATTCAGTAAAGGGGTAACAGTACTACTGGAAAATGCAAATAAATGAGGGAATCACACACACACGCACAGGGAAGAGGGAAGAGAAACTAATGTACGGAAGATAATGTATGAAACTGAAGGAAAAGGGAGTAGATAGGTATTCGAGTGTAGAATAGGCTGATGTAGCAAACGGAGCGAGTGTCGAGGAGGGGCTAGCAAGATAGCCGTGACCTATGAGGTAAATAGTGGGCGGTATGGTAGTACGTGTGTTGGTGGAGGATATTGTGGACTGGTGCTGTGGTGGTAGATAGGTACATGCTACTTTCGGATGTTAATGCCATGAAGGTGGTGGGTTCAAGGTCTGGCAATAAGATATAAAACTCCTGCATAAGACGCTCCAGGTTGTCACTCTGTGATCGCCAGAACTTTGACATGGTTGACGTTATGTTGAGGGTGGTTGAAATGTAGAGCAACTGGCATGGGCCGGTGGTGGCAGCTGTAAGCCAGGAGTCCAGTGATGCACGTCTCACCCACACAGATGTCTCACCTACATAGATCTTGCCACACAGCTGGCAGTGGATAGTGTACACAAGGTTACGGCTCTGACAGGAGAATGTGTGTTGAACTGTGAATTGTCCTTTGGGACCTTGCATGATTGTGTGTGGTTTGGTGAGAGGACAGAGTCTGCAATTGGGTTTTGAGCAGGGGAAAGTGCCTGTTAACTTAGGTGCAGAGATCTTGTTTAGTTTGAAGCGCACAGACAGAGCTTTGAGGTTTTTGTTGCGTCTAAAGTGATCATCGGTTTGGTCTAAACGCGGGTTTGTGATTTTCTACTATGTGCCAATTGAACTTGAGAACCTGCTGACGGGGAGAGTGTGCGGATGGAAGAAAAGGCAGCTGGTGAGTCTGTCCGTCCGTTTTGGAGGCTGGGTTTCCAGAGCGGGTGTTCATAATGACGGCACTGCGGTATCAACGGTTGGTGAAAAACTACGACATTTTGGCTCCTTGTAGAGTGAAATTTTCTTCCTTGGAGCAAAGTCTGCGGAGGCAGAGGAATTCAGAATCTGGAATGCTGTCTTCAGTGGATGGTTAATGGGAGATTGTCCAGGTATGAATGTGCATCAGTGGATTTACGTAATATTGAGGTTTTGACTAGTCCATCTTTGGGGGAGATGGTGATGTCCAGGAAGTTGACTTACTGTGAAATGGTGTAGGTAATTTGATGGATGGATGGAAGGTCTGAGCTAAGTTGAGGAAATTGCAGAGGTCTTATTCTGGCATGGACGTGACTCCCAGTCCATCAGTAGTGTATCTTTTGAAGAGCTCTGGTGTCAGGCCTGTACAAGAGGTTATTACTAGGCGGTGTTCTATGTGTCTCATGAAAACATAGGCATAGGATGGTCCCATTTTGGTCCCAATAGCAACACATGATTTGTGAGAAGATGTGGTGGTGGTTGTATTCAAAGGTATTGAGTGTGAGGACTAGTTCTGCAAATCTGACCAGTGCAGCTGTGGAAGGGTGTTGTCGGTTAGGGGGGGGCCGTTCCTTGGAAAGAATGAGCCCTCGGTCTGTCAAGGTATGGGATGAAAGCTGGGTTGGATAGTGGGGTCTGTGTTGTATGTATTGATCATGTCGAGTGTGTGGGTTGTGTCTTTGAGGTATGTGGGGAGGTTTGTACTATGGTTGAAGGAGAGAGTTTTAAGTGCAGTGAAATGTATTCTGTAGGGCGTCTTCAAGTGGAAACAATGAGTTTGCTAGATGTGTTGGTTTAGTGTATTTTAGGAAGCACGTAGAAGGTGGGTTACTTGGTGTCTGTCATTTATGAGGAGTTTGGCTGTCTTCGGTCAGTTATGTTTGATTTCTCGCTTAACTGTGGTTGTGACGAGTTTCTGGTGTTCAGGGAGGGTTGAAGCTGTGAATGCTGTATAGAAATCTGAGTCAGACAGTTGTCTGTGTGCTTCCTTTATGTACAGCTGTTTGTCCTGGACTGCTACTGCGTCACCCTTGTCTGCTGGTTTGATGACAATGTCTTGTCGTTGTCTTAGTGGTTCAAGGGCTTTCTGTGCATCCCGTGAGGTTGGAATAGCGGAGAGTTTGGATCTGAAATCCCCCGTCATACTGCTTATGATTTGAAATCCAAACCTGTCCGCCATACCAACCTATCACGGGATGAACAAAAAGCTCTTGAACCACTGAGACAGCGACAAGATACTGTCATCAAACCAGCAGACAAGGGTGCTGCAGTGGATAAACAGCTGTACATAATGAAAGCACAGTCAGCTGTTGGGCACAGATTTCTATACACTACTCACAGCATCAACCCTCCCTCAACACCAGGAACTCATCTCAACCACTGTTAAGCATGAAATCAAACATAACAACTTACTGAAGACAACCCGACTCTTCATAATGACAGACACCAAATAACCCATCTTCTACGTGCTCTCTGAAATACACAAAAGCCAACACACCTGGCAGACCCCTTGTTTTAGCTTCTAGCTGCCCTACAAAACACAGCAGTTAAGACTCTCTCCTCCAACCCATTGTACAAAGCCTTCTCACATACCCGAAAGGCACAACACACTCAACATGATTCATTCATATAACACAGACCTCACTTTCCAACCCAGCCATCTTTCCACACTTGATAATGTCTCATTTCACACTTCCATCCCTCACGCTGACGGACTGAAGGTCCTCACATTTCTTTCTAGAGAAACGGCCCCCTAACCAACAACACCCTTCCACAGCTACACTTGCCAGTCTTGCAGAATTAGTCCTAACCCTCCACACCTTTGAGATCAACAACTATATCTTCTCACAAATCAGTGTTGCTATGGAAACCAAAATGGGGCCGTCCGGTGCCTGTCTTTTCATGGGACAACTAGAACGCCGCCTACTAACCTCTTATACAGGCCCGACACCAAAGCTCTCTAAAAGATACATTGCTGATGGACCAGGAGCCATATCCAGGCCTGAACAAGACCTCTGCAAATTCCTCAACTTTGCTCAGGCCTTCCATCCATCCATCAAATCTACCTATACCATGTCCCAGTCAGTCAACTTCCTGGACATCACCTTCTCCCTCAAAGATGGACTGCTCAAAAACCCACCGATGCGCACTCATACCTGGACTACACATCTGCCATCCTCCATCCACTAACGACAGCATTCTGAATTCCTCTGCCTGCACGGACTTTGCTCCAACGAAGAAGATTTCACTCTATCGTTTTTCAAAAACCATGGGATACCCCAGTGCCGTCAATGACTATGCTCTCAATCGCAGCTATATTCAGAACATCTGCTCTAGAAACCCAACCTCCATAAGAGACAGGCACACCCCACCCCACCGCCTGCCTCCTCTTCCATCCAAACAACTCCTTATCTGCAGGATCCTGAAGTCCAGCTGGCACATAGAAAATCACAAACTTGCCTTTGATATCAAACCGATGATCACTTTCAGACGTGACGAAAACCTCAAAAAAACTATTTGTGCGCTCAAAACTGAACAAATCTCCACACCTAAGTCATCATGAACATCCCCCTGCTCAAAACCCAATTGCAAATTCTGCTCTCTCTCACCACATCATATCCATCCTGCATGGTCTCAAAGGCTCACTTATAATGAAATGCACATTGTCCTGTCAAACATTGTGCACGCCATCCACTGTCAGCTGTGTGGTAAGATCTATGTAGGTCAGACAACCCACACACTTGAGACGCGCATCTCTGAACACCTAGCTGACATCCGCCACCATAGGCCCAAACCAGTCACTCTAGATTTCAACCACCCCCAATACAACATCAACCATATCAAAGTCCTGGCACTTTACCAATAACAAGAGTGACAACTTGCAGCGCCCTATACAGGAGTCTTATCTTATTGCCAGAATTGGAACCCTCCACTTCGGAGGCATCAACATCCAAAAGTAGCATTTACCTACCACTGCAACACCAGCCTGCAATATCCTCCACCACACACACACTACCATAACCTCCACTATTTACCTGGCATATACGTTTCAGCCATCATCTATTCTCTACTCACATACCTATCCACCCCCTTTTTCATCTGGTTTTCTTTCAATTTCTTTTCCTTTTTTTTCTATAATGAAAATGTTTTTGATACCAAGTCATTTTTCAATCACGCATACATCACAAACCAATTACATATGTAGTAATTAATTACAAAACAAAGACAACACCAACAACCACCATCCAAACCCAACCATCCATATACACACACACAACAAAAAGGGGATGGGGCGGGAGGGAGGGATTGGGGGAGAGGTAGGGGACGGGGTGGTGTCCACTAACTTTCTCACGTTGAAGATGATTCATGCACATACAAATATTCACCATAAAAAAAAACCATGCAGTTTGAGTAGATCTTTGGTGGATGTGGCAGATTACAGACGAAATACATACGTTCTATTTTTAACTCTAAAGTTTCAATTATTCGAGAATCGATTTGTACAAAAGGCAGGTTTGTTCAAACTATGTTCAAATTCCATTTATGATTGCCATGTGACGTTCCTCATTAATGTAACAAAGGTTTATAAATATGGTTGTGCATTTAACAATTTATATTTGTAGACGTAAAATTTTGCGAATAAAACGATGAAATAAAAAGCAGTGTCTGTCCGTTTATTTTAATTTAAATCAAACAGTACAAGTTCCTTGTCAATCACAAAATTGACAATGCGAACACTTCCGAGTCACCAACTGCTGAAAGTTCATCCAAAATTGGTGTGTGATGTGATGTAACGACGCAAGAACAAGAATCTTTGGCTTGGAAGTAATTTATGTAGCAGACTGATTTGAAACCATCTCAACTGCACATGACTAGATTTAGAGCAGTTTAGAATTATACCGTTTTCATTCAAAATATCTGTGTGAATTTACTACCTTTCTTAATACAAGACCAAGTTTTATGCTCATCAGTTGTATATCTATTAGTCAAAATTATGTTAAAACTTTTGACAATATGCTCGCAGTGCATTCAAAACGCCTTCGTATATAAAAGAAATGTTTTAACATCGGGAAAACTAGTCAAAAATTCATTGTAAATCATGAAGTAACATCAGTACTTATCAATTGTTTCACAAAGAAGATATTATGATTACACCATTCTTGTAAGTACACCATCTTTCGGTCCCACAATACGTGAACATTTTCTTGAATACACTCTCCCATGGACTCTGAACTGTCATTGGACAGGATTTCAGAGAATGCTTTATGTAATTTCATTAAATCTTTCCAAAACAAATTGTCAACTTTTTTTTAAAACCACATTTGCATACCCAGCACCAAAATGTCTGATAAACTTTGCCAACTCCGGGAACATATTAATTGTAACATCCTTCCATTCAGATTCATCCAAATGTCTTCTCAGCCAATTGTTATTTTTATGGAGATAATATCTTAATCATGCTTTGTTTGCTTCCTGCTCCAGAAAGATATCATCAATTCATTTTCCAACACAGTAATGAAATCTTCTGGTGGGTCAGGAATACAAGTCGACAAATGCACAATTTTTGACACAAGGTCTTGATTACTGCTATTTTCTCAAAAGATGTCAATTGTCGCTTGCTCCAAAAATTCAAAATTCTTTTCATTTGGAAAAGCGTATTCTCAGAGTTAACCTTTGTCATACTTGCGGTATCAGTGGAAAACAACGCTCCAAAATCTTGAAAGTACCTGGATCCCAAACAAAATTTTTGTCTCTCATATATCAATTTTTTTCCTACTCCCTATCCAAACAACGTCGCTTTGTGAAGTTTGTCTTTTAACCAGAATTTTCAACAAATTCAGTTAAACTGTAACAATGACTTATTTAAGAATTTCTCACTTCCATCCATGCCTAATGAGGTATCATCTGTAAATTAAGACTATGACATTTCCTTGTTCTTCGCACCGATTCCTTTACATTCGACGAATTTTTACGAAGCATTAGTGAAAGAACCTCAGCACAAATTACACAGAAATATGGTGAGGATCTTTCACTTTCTTATACTATCTCCTCTACATGACTTTCCATTCTCAATTTTAGGTGCATGCGTGCGCGTGCGCGCGCGCGGATGTGTGTGTGAAATCCCCCCCCCCCTTTTTTTTTCTTCTGTTCCAATAGTAATGTGAGCCGTTTACTCCATCCATCACTTCTATTCCTTTTTAGGCACTATTATTATTACTAATATTACCACAGTTATTATTACTATCCATATAATTATCATCCAGTACTACTGTTTGCTTTTACTCATTGATAATTTCTATTCCTTTCCACCAGCTATTATCATCACACCCACATCATCATTACGTATGTCGTTGTTGTTGCAACCATTACGCTTGAAATTACTATGTCCTATTATTACTAATCCAATCATCAGCATTAGTTGCAGTAGTAATACTTGTGTACAATACCTTGAAAAAAAGATTACAGACAGAGAGAAAAGTATGAGTGTGTGTCTGTGTGTAGTTTTTCTTTTCTTTTTTTTTTTAGTTTGTCCCTCCCCTTCTTCCCTACTCTAATAATGCTGTTAGCCTTTCACGCATTGACTGTTCCTATTCATTTTAACCCACTGGTACTATTATCAACATTACTGTATTTTTCACTATTACTATCAATATCATTATTATCATCACCACCCTCTCCCTGCTCCAGTAGTACTGTTAACATTGTACTCACTGACCATCTCTATTCCTTTCCACTATCTATATTATTACTTTTATATATTATTACTATCATTATTATTGTCAACATATTATTATCAGTACTGACATCATTATCACCACCACCATTATAAAAAAAAATCCTTTGTTCTTCTCTCACTATGTTAATGAGTATCAACATCACCATTATCATCATCATTGTCACTATTATGACTACTATCATGATTATCACTATTCTACTATGCCTACTATTATCATTATACCTGTTGTCACAATTGTTACAAATATCATATCTACTATAAATGTATTATCATCATACACTATTACATTCCTTGCACTCCAACCTATCATCACCTACAGCCTCCTGCATCATTACTGCCATTATTAGATAATTATAATCGTGATAATCATAACTATACTTATTAAGAGTCTACCTTTCCCATAATCTGTATCCACCTTTTTCTCCTCCTTGTGCTTTTTGTCCTCCCCTTTCCCTCCTCTTTTTTTTCGTCTTCCTCCTTTTCCTCATTATTACTATATATCACTACTAATATAACCGATGTCATTTTCATTACTGTAAATTTTATTAACACTACTATTATTATTATTATCATTACTATTACCATTATTAGTACCATTATTATTATTATTAATACCATCATCATCAACATCATTACCATCATCATCATCATCATCGCCGCAAACACTGTTGCCACTACAACTATGCTGTTCAACAATTCTCTAACCCCTCTCCTTTCTTCCCCTTCTGTCTGCATAGCTAATAATAATACCACAACTACAATCGTCGTCGTATTACCGAAAGTGGTAGTAATCCTCTCTGCATTCTTTTTTTTAATATTTCAACCATCATCATTGTCATTATTGCTATCATCACTATTATTATCATCAGCATTGTTTTTCACTCGCATTGTGTCCTTCCCAACGGCTTTGGTTTTATTCAACGTCCATGTTGCGCCCAATTTGAGATGATAAGTGACTGCTCGTTCTTCGTTTTCGTTGTCCTGAATACCTTGCCTTGATAAGACCAAGGAGGTCGAAACTCGTCCTGTTTTGTCTTGTAATTTGTTTGTCCCTTTGTCCGGCGGAATACATCATAGTTCCCATTTCCGCCTGCAGCCACCTCATTTGAAACGAACTAAAAATGAATATGGTTTAATGGTTTTCTGAAACTTGGTCAGGAATTGAGGAACACTCAGAGATTCACCCATAAGTGGGTGAACTTCGACTGCGTGATTCTGTTTCCGACTGAGCCCATAGCATATTCAACAACCCGAAAAACAGCAGTCCAGAACTGAAGGAATCACACAAGTAAATACCTCAGACAACAGAACTTAAACGCACAACCTCTCAGCCCACAGCGAGTGACACTAAACATTGCACCATAGCAGCTCGTTCACATGCAAACCTAGTTTTGGGTGCACAAGGCAATCATGGTGATCAAAAGCACGGGGCACCTTTTGAGCTAACTCGTGAGACTAAAATTTTGCACACGTGCAGACCAAAGTTACAGAACACATTACATGCATGCTGATCAAACGCGTAAGGCATATCGCAAACAGATGGACTTAACTCCGCAGACGAACACATTGTATTGGTGTTGAACTGACAAGTACTATACGCGTTTGTCGTGGTCCCATTCACTCGTGCACATCACTTAAACAATCCTGGACACCGCAATCACCGTGCACCAACAGAACCTATTCCACTAGCCAGGCTTTCCTCTAGGATGGCCATGTATACCAGGTACACGTTGCCTGTGGTTAAGCGAGGTCAGACCACTGCCTGCGTGCATCCTTCACTCCCATACAAACCACCATGTGAGTGCTTCAAACTTGACAGTACGACGCGATGAGCAGCGTGGTGTGGCAAAACAACCAACACGTGAGCAGGTGGCAGGCAGACAGCCAATGACAACGACAGGAAGTGGTTAATGCCTACACTGTGCTCACTGAAACTCTACCAAACAGCCTGAGAACTCCACCCCCTCTTCATCTATGCAGACTTCATAACCTAACTCCTGTTATGTTCTATATACTCATCAGTTTTGTGGAACTGATTAAACCGATGAACTACATTCATCTGAATGACAACACATAAATGAAATAATCATTCAGTCGCACACTCACCTAGCTCGTGAGGCAGCTCGTGACAGAAGACGGCGATGCCCGTGGCGATGCCCACACCGGTGCCCGAGGAGAAGGCGGCGCCGATGGCCAGGCCGTCAGCAAAGTTGTGCACGGCGTCCCCCAGCACAATCATCACGGTCAGGGACGTGTTGCCTGTGCACAGACAGTCAAAGGTGTGAAAGGATGTGTGTGTGTGTGTGTGTGTGTGTGTGTGTGTGTGTGTGTGCGTGTATGTGCGTGTATGTGCGTGCGCGTGTGTGTGTGTGTGTGTGTGTGTGTGAAAAATCTATGAATGCGCATCCATATCTATGTAGCTAGCTATACATGTCTCTTAATGTGTGTGCGTGTGCGCGCGTGCGTGCGTGTATGCTTGCATGCGTGCGTGTGTGTGCGTGCGTGCGTGCGTGCGTGTGTGTGTGTGTGTGTGTGTGTGTGTGTGTGTGTGTTTTTGTGTGTGTGTGTGTGTGCTTGCGTGTGTATGTGTGTGTGTGTGTTTTTGGAAGAGTTGGGGCAAAGAGTATGTGTTGTGTCTGAACGTGTGCGTGTGTGTGTATGAGGCTGGTTAGGAAAGAGTGTGTGTATGTGTGTGGAGAGAAAGCGAGTGTGTGTAATGCTTGACGATAATGCTGCTGACAGCCATAACATGTGAAGAAGACAGCTTTTTGCACAACAACCTCTGTTTTGTACAGTGTATTAAACAAGACTTACTCAGAGCCTTGTCCTGTGTGCTTTAATTTCACCTTGTTTTCAGTAGAGCTGCAGTCTGCTCCGTCCCCCTTACATCCCCAGAAAGCCTTGACGTTTCCTACCATCAAATTAGGCGTGTCTTACGGTAATTAACGTGTCAACGTACCGACAACAGGCAAAGACTTACCGGCTGGCTTCATTGGGGACGTGTCCTGCTTCGACTCTGGCAGCCCTTTGCCATCCTGTGACACACAGACCGGGGTCAGTGAGTTACAACAGAGGATCAATGCCCTCTTCTTTGACATTACAGTGGGGGCTAGGGCGCTGACGGAGATGAAAGACAGGGGCTGGTTCTAAAGTCTCTGAATCAGATCCAGACAGGAGCATTGTCAATTATGGTAAGATTTAGGTCTTTACTTCCAGCAGCAGACTCACAAATTAATCTTCACATGACCGTTACAGCGGTCCGAAAACTTTCACGTGTCATTCAACGGTAACCATATTCACGATTACTCCCTCTAGCATCCTCAACCCCGGTTATTCATAGTTTATGAAATCCGAACTTAAAGACCATGGCCAAGCCCAGTCAATCAACAAAAATGGAATATTCTTGAAAGTTCATGACCTATGACCCAGTACAGCCATGCAAAACGCATGTAATTTTTGGTTTATGGTTGGGAACCAGTGACCGAGTGTTGCCAATCAAACATGATGCAGTAAGTGTCTGCGTACATTGGGGAACAGGCGAGGCTACGTCGATGGACACGATTCTAATTATCATACCGTCGCAATGAGATCACAGAAAATATTCGTGATTTTATATCTCTCCTGCATACTATGGAAGCATTGCAGAACCAGGCCAAAATTAGCTTACAAGTCTCACCCAGAAAACATAATGAGACTCTAGACAAGCAGAACAAATGGTTCTGTTCATAAATGGACTTTGACGGTTTCAAGGAACTCATCGTTTGAGGACTCAAGTTTTACACTAACACTCCCATCCTAATTCTGGTGTTTCTCCTCTTCCACGACCACCAGCTCCACGCGTCCCCACCCATTTCTGTCCCTAACCCCATCCCCCCTCCCCACAACCCCTCCCACCTCCATCTGCTGTATTTTTTCTGAATCTTTGCTAGCTCACTCATATAATTAGGTGGTAATTACTTGCCTCCACCAGTTGCCCCCCCCCCCCCCCCCCCCCCCCCCTTCCTCAATTATTTTATCACCATTACAGTATTAAACCATTTTCAAAACCCCGAAGTTGCTTCCCTTATGGTCCTCATCAGGACAACACAATTTAGCGCTGTCATTGCCTCCGCCGACGAGCGTATGTTTTCATCTGTATCTGTTGGTTCCCATTTACCCGCCTCTCAGATTAATTAACGGCAAGTTACTGGCCCGATTCTAATGAAGTTTCCTGGAAAGGGAACGTGGTCCACGGATGGACCCCATTACAGTTTGGCGCGGATCCGTGGTACATATCAACATCGAAGGGTGGATCCAGCGTGTCTGACCTTGGCAGAGTTCTGCGCTCTCCCAAATACGGCTACCCTTTTTTTGTTATTTCTTTAAATGTGGTTTTTGGAACGAAGGATGCGGGGGATCGAATAAGAATGGTGAGAGAGAGAGAGAGAGAGAGAGAGAGAGAGAGAGAGAGAGAGAGAGAGCAAAGAAGGGGAACGAGGCAAGCGAGACAGCCAACACAACGTACAAAGATGAAGCAATCTGTGCGTCAACAACAACAACTGCAAAACAAAAACGGACACAATCAAATTAATGCTCTTTGGATGAAACGATGAAAGGAGGGACCATGCGCAAGCGTGTACCAAAGCGCACATAAACGAAATCAGGTCAATAATGGTGGTGTCCCTCGCACACAAAATATGTGGAATATCCATAATGTCAGATAGGCAAACAAAATGACACGCAGACAGATATAGCTGGAGCAATGGAAAAACACACGGAGAAACCTATTTAGACAGAGACGTCATGTAATCACCAGACCTGTTTCCCTAAAGCTGCCAATGATGTATTTTTCAACAAAAATTAGCGCATTTTCTACAGTGTGTACAAAATTCCGAATCTTTGAAAAAGCGAAGGTGGGGGGAAGGGGGTTCGGCACTGTTTTCACCTGCCATCACACAGTAAAGGTTTCTTCCTGGTACTAGCCTACCACGTGATCTTGCATCAATTACGGAAAAAAGGTTCTTTCTAAACCAAATCACTTTCAAACCCGATTCATCAGCAAACTTTGGTATAAACACATGCTGTCTCACCGGATTTTTTCTCGCGATGTTTCAGGACAGCTTGAAGCAGTTTTTCGCGCGCTGAAGTTAGTAAGAGCTGTCGCCCCTTGGTCCAAATCGCAGAACTGTTGATCCTTGCAGTTGCAATTACAGCTCAAAGAGCTTCGTCTCTCATTTTTTCTTCAAAATGTTTCTTTTAGTTCGTCGTATTTCCGTCAAACATGTTAAAAAAAAGGGGGAAAATATATGTACACACATACGGCAACGTGTTTGAGTAAACAGGTCTGAATTACATTTAATACCAAAGCTCAGAAGGTCAGCACGGGGAGAATTTCGAGGCCATGACCCAAGTACAGAGGAGGTGCAAGTGCACTGGACAGGATGAAGAAAGTGAACCGTAGGACACCCTGATCCCAGAAATACCCCGTTCCCTTACCGGGGTGATGTTCAGCTCCAAATCGTGGCTGTGCCCGTGACTGTCCCCGCCGCTGCCCTGTCAAACAGACACCTCTAAGCTGTGGTAGCCATCTGCTGTGAGGTCCAAGTCAAGCTGTGGCAACAGTCAGCTACGAGGTTTAAGTCCAGTCATGGCAACAGTCAGCTCTGGGGTCCAAGTCAAGCTGTGGCAACAGTCAGCTCTGGGGTCCAAGTCAAGCCATGGCAACAGTCAGCTACAAGGTTTAAATCAAGTTATGTCAACAGTCAGCTATTGGGGTCAAGCCAAGCTATGGCAACAGTCAGCTATGGGGTTCAAGTCAAACTGTGGCAACAGTCACCTATGGGGTTCAAGTCAAGCTGTGACAACAGTCAGTTATGAGGTATAAGTCAAGCTATGGCAACAGTTATGGGGTTCAAGTCAAGCTATGGCAACAGTCAGTTATGAGGTATAAGTCAAGCTGTGGCCACAGTCAGTTATGGGGTTCAAGTCAAGCTGTGGCAACAGTCAGTTATGGCGTTCAATTCAAGCTATGGCAACAGTTATGGGGTTCAAGTCAAGCTATGGCAACAGTTATGGGGTTCAAGTCAAGCTATGGCAACAGTTATGGGGTTCAAGTCCAGCTATGGCAATATCAGCTATGAGGTCTAAGTCAAGCTATGGCAATGTCAGCTATTAGGTCCAAGACAAGCTATGGCAACAGTCGGCTACGGGGTTTAAGTCAATATGTCAGCACAGCCATCTGCTGTCAGGTCTAAGTCAAGCCATGGCAACCGTCAGCCATGGGTTTAAATCAAGCTATGTCAACACAGTCAGCCATGGGTGTAAATCAAGCTATGTCAACACAGTCAGCCATGGGTGTAAATCAAGCAATGTCAACACAGTCAGCCATGGGTGTAAATCGGGCTATGTCAACACAGTCAGCCATGGGTGTAAATCGGGCTATGTCAACACAGTCAGCCATGGGTGTAAATCGGGCTATGTCAACACAGTCAGCCATGGGTGTAAATCAAGCTATGTCAACACAGTCAGCCATGGGTGTAAATCAAGCTATGTCAATACAGTCAGCCATGGGTGTAAATCGGGCTATGTCAACACAGTCAGCCATGGGTGTAAATCGGGCTATGTCAACACAGTCAGCCATGGTGTAAATCAAGCTATGTCAATACAGTCAGCCATGGGTGTAAATCGGGCTATGTCAACACAGTCAGCCATGGGTGTAAATCGGGCTATGTCAACACAGTCAGCCATGGGTGTAAATCAAGCTATGTCAATACAGTCAGCCATGGGTGTAAATCGGGCTATGTCAACACAGTCAGCCATGGGTGTAAATCGGGCTATGTCAACACAGTCAGCCATGGGTGTAAATCGGGCTATGTCAACACAGTCAGCCATGGGTGTAAATCGGGTTATGTCAACACAGTCAGCCATGGGTGTAAATCAAGCTATGACAATACAGTCAGCCATGGGGTTTAAGTCAAGCTATGACAACACAGTCAGCTCTGGAGTTCAAGTCAAGCTATGTCAACAGTCAGCTATGGGTTTAGGTCAAGCTATGGCAACACAGCCAGCTATGCGGTTTAAGTCAAGTTGTGGCAACAGTCAGCTATGAGGTTTAAGTCAAGCTATCGCATTAATCAGCTATGAGGTCAATATCAATCTCCGGCTGCCATACGTTATACCGTCAAACTCTGGCAACCGTCAGCTATGAACTGAGAGTCAGACAATCACAACCTTAAGCGATGAGGTCAAAATCGAACTATAGCAACCATGAGCTGAAAGTTCAAATTATGGCAGATATATGCTACGAGGTCAAACTATATAGCAAACGTCAGCTATGACTTAAAACTATGGCAACTACAAGCTGTGAGGTTAAACTCAAACTACATCTACCATATCCTGCGATGTGAAAGTCAAACTATGGCAGCATAACTGCGAAGTCAAAGTCAAACTATGGCAGCCATAACTTGCGAAGTCAAAGTCAAACTATGGCAGCCATAACTTGCGAAGTCAAACTATTGCTACCATAACCCGCAAGGTCAAAGTCAAACCAGGCAATCGTAAGCTGCGAGGCCAGACAACGGCAGCTGACAACTCTGAGTTCAAATTCAAACGATGGCGTCCATAGCCAAAATCGAACCATGGGAACCAAAAGCTGCGAGGTCAAAGTCACTCTAATGCTACTGTAAGCCGTGAGCAGAAAGCCAAATTGCATGGCAATCGTCAGATGCAGGGTCAACATCAAACCGTGACAGCCATCAGCTACGAGGTCAAAGTCAATGCATGACCACCACCATCAGCTGTGATGTCAAACTGCTGTGACTGTCAGCTGCCAGACATCATCGAACTACACGACCACCATCGCTGCAAAGTCAAACTACTGTAGCCATCAGCTGCACGATACAATCTAACTACACGATGACCAGTATCAGTTGTGTAGTCCGACTCTGGCAACCAACAGCTGTGAGATATACTCCAACTGTGGGAGACTTCGGTTGTGAGATAAAAGTCACCTTATGAGGCCATTAGCTGTGAAGTAAAGTCACAGTATGGGAGCCGTCAGCTGTGAGGTAAAGTCAAATTATGGGAGCTGTCAGCTGTGAGGTAAAGTCATATGATGGGAGACGTCAGCTGTGAGGTAAAGTCATATGATGGGAGTCGTCAGCTGTGAGGTAAAGTCATATAATGGGAGTCGTCTGCTGTGAAGTAAAGTCAAATCATGGGAGACGTCTCCTGTGAGGTAAAGTTACATTTTGGGACCGTCATGTGAGAGGTAAAGTCATGTTATGGGAGCCATCAGCGGTGAGGTAAAGTAACATTATTGGAGCCGTCTTGCTGTGAGGTAAAGTCAAATTATGGGAGCCGTCAGCTGTGAGTTAAAGTCAAATTATGGGAACCGTCAGCTGTGTTAAGTCAAATTATGGGAGCCGTCAGCTGTGAGTTAAAGTCAAATTATGGGAGCCGTCAGCTGTGAGTTAAAGTCAAATTATGGGAGCCGTCAGCTGTGAGTTAAAGTCAAATTATGGGAGCCGTCAGCTGTGAGTTAAAGTCAAATTATGGGAGCCGTCAGCTGTGAGTTAAAGTCAAATTATGGGAGCCGTTAGCTGTGAGACAGTCAAACTATGGGTATCGTCAGTTGTGAGTCAATGTCACACTGAATGGCAACTGTCCATGGGAAACTTAAGCCATTATATTAAAATCACACTAAGTGGAAACAGTCAACTTTGAAATAGTGAAGTGTGAGAAACAAGTCGAACTTTGGCAAATGTCAGTTGTGACCTTGAATTGAATTACGGCATTCGTCAGCATTGAGCGTTAAGTCAAACTATGGCGACTATCAGATTTAATTAAAAAAAAATCATACAATGATAACTGTCAGCCGTGAAATTAAAGTCAAATTATGGTAACATTCAGCTGTGAAGTCAAAATCAAAGTATGGTCGCTGTCAACAATCAGATGTCAAACTGTGGTAACCATCTGCTACTTGATCAGCTATGGTGACCATCAAATACGAGATCAAAGTCAAACTGTCAGCCGTCAAATGCGAGATCAAAGTCAAACTATGACCACCGTCACCTGTGATGTGAAAGTCAAACTCCGGAAACCTGCTGGCAGGTTAAGGCAAAATAATTGTCACCCTGTGTGGACATTGAGTTCAATACTTTGCGTTCGGAATTAATTTCGGAACTTATCTTTTGTTTTACGTTCGATGACACCCTCAAAATTATTCAAAAGTTTGTTTGCAAATCTGTGAGAAATAATGTTGAAACCAAGTAACGATTTACGACACTGACTTCCACTATTATTCTTGAAAGTGTTGAAAAAATGTAAAAGACTTCTTGTGAAACCGTTTTGGTTCTAGGGGAAAAAACAACAACTAAAATCACTGTCTATGAGAAACACCGCGTCTGCTTTCAGACCTGCTAGTGATAACCAGGACTAAACCAGATCTAGTTCAGTAAGCTGGATGCTGGCCTCCTCCGTGTGACGTCGGGTCAGGGGAAACAATCCTAGTATAGGGAATCAGATGACCTGCAGCTGCGCTGAACTTCAATTCTGTGTACTTTGGAATTCTTGGTTGTTATTTGGATTCCACAGGGAGCAGAGGTTCAACTCTAAAAGATGTTCCAAAATAATGTTACTTAGTGACAGACTTTAAACGAAAAAAAAATCATTCATTCATTTATCAATCAGCTTTAAATCGTGCCCTGTGTGGCTTCGAAACTTAGCAGATGTAGTGTAGCGTATATGGACCAGTCTGAACACAGTGACATCTCCTTTATGAAACTGAAAATGAACAGAAAAAGGAGTGCACGCTTAAACTGGCCTCCACATATTTTTCTCTTAAGTGAATTAACGTCACCTGAAAGCGAACTATAGGCGGGAGAGGAAGGAAAATGCTGGTTAGGATAACATTTCCTTTCCTCATCCTGGTAACTGACGTATACGCTGACCAAAGCTAAGATTTAAATTTCTTTTGGCCACTCTGTAGAGATAATCCTTCATAACATATTGTACTTTGTGTCATATACCCTGCCGAAAATTTGTTGAAAAAAAACAAAGAGAAAAAAAAAGTAGCGTCACTTTTTTTTTCTTTTAAATTTCTTGAAGTGGTTTAGGAATACACGTCGGTCATGTTTTTTTCTTTTTTTTTATCACATGTCTACGTAAAAAAAACAACAACAACAAAAAAACAAAAGGACATGCAGTTCTGGTTGTCTTTGTGTGTGTGCGTACATGGCAAACTTCAAGCTGAAGTTTTTCTACGCAGGTACGAGCATAAGCGAAATCGTACCAGCTAGAATGATCAATATTGTAGAGATCGTTCCTGGCAATTAAGGCGTGAAGATGTCACTAAATATTACAAGATGGCTCTTTTTAAAAAATTAAGATCACTTTCGACTACTATCGTATACAGAGGTGAAATACATGTTGTTTACGTGTAACTATATAAAATGTTAAAATTTCTCTCGGAATCAGACCACTGCACATTTTCTACCAAGCAGAAGTGGGACATGAATAAACGCTTTGCTAGATGCTGAACGAAGACAGCCACATGCACTCAGAAGTGCATCATGCGTGCTGCATCAAGATCCTAAGCCACGCTAAGAAATGGGTAGAGCAAGGTTACTAATTACGCTTGAGGACTCGGGAGACAAGGTTGCCAGATCAATTCAGTCAAAGAAAATGGCGAATCCATGAGGCAGTCAGCATGGCAAAGGTTAGCCTCCAGATCAAGGAAATAAAAGGGCATACACAAAACAACAAACGGGGGTTACGGTCGACGAAATGAAGCGTTGGTCAAAGGCAAAAGCCAAAGCAATGGGAGACATGGGGATACAGATGTTGAAAAACAAACAAAAAGACCAGGCCAACTGGAGCAGTAGACTGCGTGAGAACAGACACTCCGACAAAGTCTCAGCTGGACTAAAATATGTTACATGGCACCTCTTAGGATCAACTTGATCATAAATTTCTCTGTTTTACCTCCTGACCTCGAATTCAAACCTGGTGATATGGGAGAAATCAGACGACCCGACGGTACGTGCTCAGAGAAACAAACACTGGAACATGTGCTGAGTTTATGGTAGAGCAGCACTAACTCATAAGAGGTTCCCACCGAGACACAGCCAAGTGCTTAAGGAGATCACACATGCAGTCGGCACTGCCGCATGGAACTCCACGTCACCAAAAGCTCCAGCAAAGACATTCCACACGGCAGGAAGCCACACATCACGGTCTGGAACGGCTGTAGCATCAAAAGCTGGGGAATCAGCGTTTACTGGGTGGAGTGGATGACTGCGACTGCGCGCGGCAAACCTTCAGGAACAGGAAAACTATCCAGAGATCATCAGGAAGTGGCATGAGATCAGACACTGTACTCCACTCAGGGGCTCAAAACAAATGATTTTGATTGAACTCACTATGCCGTGTGAAAACAGCATGGCGCAAGCTCACATCTACAGGACTGACGAGCATGCCAGTCCAACAAGCAGTTTGAGGGAATCTGGCTTCCAAGTCCTCACCACAGAGATCAGAACACTGCGTTCGCAGACTCATTAATCTGTTCTAAAACCGCTAAAGGCAATGGCAGAGGGAGCTGAAAGGAGTTGCAGCAGGAGCTGGACGGGGAGGAAGAAAAGTGAAGTTTATATAGGCTTCAGTTTTACCAATTTTGAACCGATGTCCGATGGTCATGTGGGTAAAACATCCGTCTAAAAAGGCGGAACCTTAAGATGCCCTTCCGAACAGACGTTCCTGGTTCGAATCCCAGCAGTGCCAGGTAGAACATTCTGGCAGCAGAAGAGCTTCTAGAAGTCATGACCTGGATGAAACGGTGTCCCTTAGAGTGTAAGGAGTACGCGGACAAAACACTTGTTTGAGAGATGTTTCTTCTCTGAGAACCTCCTGTCGTCAAGCTCTCTCTAAAGATTTGCCTAATGCACAACTAAGATGGCGACGTACGCTCAGTACAGAACCATGCATATTACATCAAAAACCTACGCTGCACTAATATACATTTTACACACGTCAGCAACTTGTCAATAAAAGTTGCAAAAGAGACTATGCTGTCGAATACAAACAGACCCATTAAATACTTTTTTTGAAACAAAGTAGCGCACATGCGGTGACTGCGCAATCGGGAGAGCATGAGCAACAGTAATCAAGGCGAGGATGTGCTGCAATTAGGTCAAAAGAGAGTGTGAAGGAGGGGACAGATCGGGATGAGAAAGGAACTGGCGGCGGGAAAGTGGAATGAGATGAGCCGGGGAGTGGACGGAAAGAGAAGTAACGGGGAACATTGACAGTTACAGTGTCGGACGGCACCGAAGACACAGATGGTCAAAACGTATTTTCAGACGTGAATTTTTCCGATGGTGTAGGCTACTATAGATGCCGAGTGCCGTGTTCACTTTCTGTCCTTGTCGCCAGTTGCTGCTGGCATAGTGTTTACATTCCTCTCTCCCATCCAACACTTCTGTCTTTCACCCTGCGGCTGCATGTATGCTATACATAGGAGTCAAGACAGGCTGATAACCACTCTTGTTTCAAGTATCCATAAAGGATGAAAGGAAAGATGTTACTATGAGACAGTATTCTTTGCTTTGAAAATACCCCAGGAGCACCAACTGCTGACTGTCTGAAGAGCAACTGGGCTCTTGCACTTTTAAAAATGGATCTATTTGAAGCATGACATGGTATCACTGACATGTATAGTGAAGAACAGAAGTGTGATAGTACATAAATGCGCAGCTCATGTTATTCGCTTGCATGAGACCATTATTTTTAACATTTGAAGTGTGTTCTGTTGTCTTGTTCCTCCGATTCACTTTTGCCTCATCCTACACAGCAACATAAACTCTCCAACCTTTGTGACACTATTTCAACCGTCACTGGCCAGATCAAAGTCGAACCATGTCAACCGTCATTTGCAGGTCAAGGTCATCAATCTGCGAGGTACACGTCGAACTCTGGAATCACTGGCTGTCATGTCAAAGTCATCAAACTATAGCAGTGTGTCTGTTGGTTGCGAGGTCAAAGTTAAATTTGGGTAAACGTGATGGAAGACACAATATGCATAATCATATTCCAGAAATATCTTCATGGGGGTATATAAGTGAAACAGAAAAACAAATATAAAGAAAGAGCACCAAGCATACGATAACAAACAACAAGCGAGGCTGACCATTATCGTAGCTCGACTTTGATGTCGCAGCTACGAGACAACTGTGCCAATCGTCAGCTGCAAGATCAAAGACAAACTATGGCAACGGCAAGTTGCAAGATTAAAAACAAGCTGAAGCAATGACCGGCAGCAAGACCAAAAGCAAGCTATAGCAATCGTCGGCAGCAAGACCAAAAGCAAGGTTTGACAGTCGTCAACTGCAAGACCAAAAGCTAGGTAGCGCTATGGTAAACTACAGTTGGAAGGTCAGAGGCAAACATTGCTATCGTCAGCTGAGAGGGTTTACAACTATCAGCTGGAAAGTATGCAAGGCAATCGTCAGGTGAGAGCTGACAATACCGATCGTCAGCGGCAAAGTCATACCGTGGCGACAATCAGCTTAGAAGTAACAATACCAATCATCACCTGAGAGGTAACTACGGCAAGCGTGCGTCAGCATCGAGATCATAGTTGTGATAATTGTCAACCGCAAGATCATAGTTTAGTAATGGCAATTGTCACCAGCAAGATTGTAGTTAATATATCGATATATATATATATATATATATATATATATATATATATATATATATATATATATATATATATATATATATATATAGAGAGAGAGAGAGAGAGAGAGAGTTCTGTACAACGGGTAAAGGAGGAAACATAATGTATTTTGGTTCTCCAGACTGGTTGTGCAACAAGAAAACTAAGGTAATCTTCTGTTGACTTGATCAAACCTATATAGTAGGCTACATCTATGCCACAGTGTATCTGCATGACAATTAAAACTGCATCCGGTTAAAAGAAATACCGCATCAAGCATCATCCCATAATTAAAAGAGATCCTACTTCCTTATTACCTTTTTGTATCTAACCATATATGCATTACTCCAATACCTTTTGAATCTGTTCCAGCTTTTTCGCTATGAACAATATTATATACATATCATTTCTTTCTCATTCAAAAGGTGTTTCTTCTAATAATGTATACAATAGGAACGCATAAACAGAGCAATGACAAGCCGAAGCTAACGTTAGGCTTGCTCACAAAAAGCAGAGCAAGTACACGCATTATCAAAAGCAGCATTTAGATAGACACAGCTCCAGAACACTAATAACCACAAAAGCTAATTATGGTTGTTCTTTGTCAAGTGTCTGACGGAGGATCATGACTGCGTAAAGTGCGCTGTCTGGGCTGTTCGGAACAACGGTCAACGTGTGAAACAGAAAACACGTGAGTATTTAAGCACCTGATTCTCTAAAACAGCTTCTTCCAACTTCCACAATTAAGCCACTTCGGCTACTTTAGTTTCCATGGCGTCACGTGCAGCGCAGGACCTCTTTCCTTCCAGGAAGTCTGAATGAATCTGCTGATTTAAGCTGCTAAACGTCTCACCGCTGTGCCCAAGTAAGGGCTCAAATACGGCGCGTTTTGTCTTTTTTGCCCAGCACGTATTGGACTTGGATATATTTCCCAATGCATTTCCATGAAAACAGTAATGAAAGGCGTGAAAGACGTCGTCGATAACCGATACCATCAGCAAGTAATTCAGTACCTAGCTCACAAACTGACTGCAGCGTCGCTAAATCAAAAATGTTAAAGTAAAAACAGGAGCGCTAGATAGTGTTAAGAAATAGCGGACAACCGCCAATTTTTGGAGAAAATTAAGGAAAGGTTTAGCTATGCTAACGAAGGAAGAATTTAAAAAAAAAAAAAAAAAAAAAAGGCTGAAGGAGAAAATGGGCAGAGCGGTGGACGCAATGGCTAAGCGAATTAACATCTTAGAGAACAGCGTGTTTACTCTGCGAAAGGAGGACGTACTGAAAGAGGGTGTGAACAAGCTGAAGGGAAGCTACGCCGATCTACAAACAAGCCACTGGCAGAGCAAATTCTCTGCTCTACATTCAAGGATTAAGCGTGGTACGGCCAACAGTCAACGGGTGTGTCTACGGTGTGTAGATGAGTCGCGGAAGAGGGCCAAAATGCGTCGCCGATTGTGTCACGAAACAGCGTTTTCAAGCAAAAGCGGGTTATAGCTTGTATCCCCACGGAATACTGAGACGGCTCACTCTTCATGGAAGCCTGGAGGAGCCAGATCACGCTCAATCGTGGTTATTTGCTTTTTCAGATAAACGTTCTGTGTTAGTAAACAGAAATAAAAACGTCAAACAAACGGGGATTTTAGTTTTTGTAGGCCGACCGACCGTAGCGAACTGTGAATTACTCACCGCAGCCGAGGTAAGCTCAACCGTACTAGCGGTGCGGTCATCTAAAGGCATGATCTTGACAAGAACAATAAAAAGAAATGGTATGACTTTGACACTGGACACACTCACTAATGTGCAAGTGATGCTAAACGAGGCAATGACGGAATACATTCAAAGGTGCGTGCTCTGGAAATTCCATGACATGGAGGCGTGTATGTAAATTGTTCCGTGAGAGCCTCTCTCTCTCTCTCTCCGAGTGTGTGTGCGCGCGCGCGCGCGCGTGCGTGCGTGCGTGCGTGCATGCGTGTGAGCGTGCGTGCATGCGTGTGTGAGAGAGAATGGGAAGAAAGGGCTATGGATGCGTATGCATTAGCCGAAATAGACGTTAAGCATTTGTACATGATTTGCAAAAGAGACCACTGAAAGAAGGAATATTTGGAAGATTTCCATTCCAGTCCCCTTCTGTGTGAAAACGTTCTTTAGCCAAAACCTATGGGCTAATGTTTTTGTGGCAAATTACGTGTTCACTTGCTGTGTTTGGATGGTTTGGGTGTTTTCTGCGTCAGGGCTGTTCGCTGTGTTTGATTTTGGGGAGAGTTTGCACGAGAAGGAGTGTGTGTGTGTGTGTGTGTGTGTGTGTGTGTGTGTGTGTGTGTGTGTGTGTGTGTGTGTGTGTGTGTGTGTGTGTGTGTGCGTGTGTGCGTGCGTGCGTGTGTGCGAGTGTAATTTTTTTTAACTGACTAAGTGTATCTTGCGTAAGTGTGATCGGAGTCGTACATGGGGTTGTTCTCAGTGGCATACAGTGTAAGGCTTGCAGCATCTTAAAGGCTTGCAGCATCTTTCACTCAGTGCACAATAGTTATCTTTTTATTGGGGGGGGGGGGGGGGTGTCTGTATAAGTAAAACTTACAGTATTGTACCAATGTTCGTTTTCTGGGGATTAAGTTTTTACACAAAAATAAGGGTCTAAAACATGTTGGATAGGAACATTGTATTCGCGCTATTTTGGATACAAATGTTATTTAGCAATCCACGTCGCTATGTCATTTAAGAATGATTTCGAGTCAAAGGTTCATCAAATATATACGGATGTAGAAGAAAACCCATCTTTCATCACAATGCAATGGAAAGAATCAACCATAGACTATCTGGTACGTATGGATCGTCCAAAATTTTCTTGCGAAGTTGAAAAAAATCAAATGAAAGACGTTGTTAATGATAATGTAACTACTGGTGTGGTTGGCATCGTATGCTGAAAGTGTCACTCGACTGTGATCATTTGTAAACATAATATAAAAAAAATCAACCCCAAGAAAGAGCAGATGCTCGGATGACGGAACAAGTTCAGGAAAGAGCAGATGGCTCATTTTTATATATGTTATGGTACCTTTCTTTAACGACCATTGTTGAAAATTAGTGCCTGAATCTGAATACAAACTCAGTGTACATTTCACCGGCATTCTATGCGTTCAAGCGGTCCTGAAAACAAAATATGAAACAGAAAATCATATTGCAATTCTAAAAAAAAATCCGTATACTTTTGAAATATACTGGTTGCCTAATACGTCTGTAATAACATATGAACGTAGGCTTAATAGCAAACAATAATACATGGGTCTGTGCCCAGCCTCCGATAAAATACTGAGCTGCACAAATACTTTGCTTGTTAACTGTTCTTGTCTCGAAAGAGTCTTTACAGGTTAGGCCGCTTTCCGGATACACTATGCCGTCAGATATGCATACTCCCCGTTTCAATACATTTTGCCTATTTGCTAATCCAGCTATGATTCTTTCCTTTAGCTATATATGAGCCTGTGAGTGTGTACACATCAACACCTGTACGCCCGCATTAGTATTTTAGTATGTAACATATGCCTGTCCGAACCAAAAATTAACGTCTTAGCCTTATGTTTGTTCTTTCTCGTTCGTCTTTTGTTGTTTTTTTCAATGTTATTCAGTTTTGTTGTTGTTGTCTTGCTTAAAAACAAGAGGGCTAATGTTCTTTTGATGTTGCCAAAAAGCAGATCACTGCATCTGTTTTTCATACTTACCTGTCCAAGCAATTGCCTAATTCCATACACGAACATGAGAGGTAAAAAAGCCAAAATAAATCTGTCATCATGAACACAGCGTTAAATACATCCCCCCCCCCCCCCCCTCACTCATTCATTCATCTTTTCTTCATTCACGACAGTTTTAATGTGGTCAATGATGTCTTTTGAAAGCCTGTACCCAAGTATACTGCTGGGTTAACGCCCTGCACGTTTCCATCGTTACAGCTCCGTGGTAGCTGGTATCACAGCCCACTGTACAAGCAGACGCTACAGCTCCGCTGCGTGCTCTGATTGTCTTTCAGCCAAGCCAATAGCTTTGGTTTAATGATACCGGTTTTTTTTTTTCCCCAAGGTTTGGCTTTGTACATGATGAGGCCGGCTGCTGGCGAGTGCTAACTGTGGTCAGAATGATGACAAGTCGTGTACACCGTTTGATATGAATTCAGCCAGCAAAATATGCGGTGCTCCAACGTGCAGTAATGACAGTAAACTGGATGAAAAAAATAGAGAAAACAAAAACAGGATGAAAAAAAAGAGAGAAAAAAAAAACAGAGGCGAGAAACAAAGCTATGTCAAGCAAAGCTTTGTCACAGCCCATGCTGGCGCGTGCGAGCACAGTGCGAGTGACTGTGCATTTTCAAGGACTGAATGAAGACATTCTCTTTAGTTTTCAACAGTTATGGATGGACACTAGGTTTTTGCTGCATGCTCGAAAAAACTTTTGTTCCATTCAACCCAGTTACCAGTTCATGAAATGGGCAGAAATTTAACCCAATTCATGAAGTGAGTGGGTGTGCCATGCATTTCATGAACTAGGTAAATTCAAGTTGAACCAACTTATTTCAGAGAGAGAGAGAGAGAGGGAGAGAGAGAGAGAGAGAGAGAGAGAGAGAGAGAGAGAGAGAGGACAGGCAGATGGACAAACACACAGGCAGACAGATAAAAGGCTCCATGTAAAAGTCCGATCACTTTTCCACAATGTTCACAATGTTTCCATTCTGCCATGCTGTCATTTGGTTTCCGTAATATCAAATAAACATCGCTTTTCGCCTCTGAAGAAAGTTGCAAAACATAAACTTCGGAACAAATGACGTGGAAAAAAAAAAACACATGAGCCAGGACACTCGCAGTTCACCTGTGTACTTAATTCATTTCCACTTCATCCCCCTGAGCCCTGGGCTTTTGCTAACTACTAGTAGCGGCCCCTAAACGGTTTTTAGTCTGAAAATTAAAAACGACGATGGAAACATGCAAAACAGATACCTTTGTATGCCACCAGCGGTTAAAGAGTGCTTCCAGCAGGTAGAAACCGTAGATCCCTGAAACACATCATCGACAATAAACATTAAAAGAAAAAGAAACCGTAGATCCCTGAAACACATAATCGACAATAAACATAAAAAAAAACAATAACGACGGAGGCAAAAATCATGATGGTTATAAAACAACTGTTATCATAGCACCGAGTTTAACGTTCGCTAAACAATTGTACTTTTATTTCATTATCTTTCACACAGCTACGAATTCTTTTTCGTTTCTGTCTTCCTTTTTTCTCATCTTTCTTTCTTTCGTCCTCTCTTTCTTTCTTTCTGCCTGCCTTTCTTTCTTTCTTTTTCTCATTTTCGTGTTCTTTGCTGTAACAAAAAGAATGAATGTGTCAGTGCACCAACATCACCACATTAATAAATCCGGATGCTCCGTATCAAATACTAAAGTCCACATGAGGAGGTCCATCGGTAATAGAACATACAGACTGCAAGACTGAGAGTTGACAAAGCAAAAGAAAATAAATAGACAAACTCATAAAACAAAAAAAAAACCAGAAGGGACAAAAGATGGAGAAGATGCCAATGAAGAAAGGCACGTAAAGCACTTAACGGGATAAAAAGAAGAGGAGAAAAAGGAGAGAAAGAAAAAAAAGATGCTCCATGATCTGCACGCAACTGTGCCATTACAAAAAGAACAAAAACTTATGGCTGAACATCCAAGAGACAGGGAAACGATTTGTACTGAAGGCCATCACCCCTTGCCTCCTCCACACGCACCCCATGGCGGACAACGAGATAAAAGGGGCAGGGGCGATAAACCTGTGAGCTGATACCAAAAGCGGGAATCGGTAGGGGGGTGGTGGTGGAAGTAAACGGTAAATCAAGCTATTAAACACTAAAAGGACGGAGGGGGGCACACACACACACCCACACACACACACACAACAGAGGTAGAGAACACACACACACAATGCTTTTTTTTCCCCATCGAATCATGCAAAAACTCGTTGTATATTGATGGGAGAAATCTTTAGCCTGGCATCTTAAACGGCACTTTACCGGCAAGGATGACGAGGGCGAACCAGACGAACTCCTCCACCACTATAGGGCCTTCATGCGCGTGTTCGCCGTGTTCGTGTTCGTAGAGCTCCCATCGCCTGCACACACACACACACACACACACACACACACACACACACACACACACACACACACGCGCGCGCACACACACACACACACACACACACACACACACACACACAGAGGTAGAGAAACAGACAGATATAGATATGCTTTTTTTCCCCATCGAATCTCTGCCAACTCGTTGATATATTGATGGGAGAATTCTTAGCCTGCACTTGTTTTTCTCCAATATATATATATATATATATATATATATATATATATATACATATATATGTATGTTTGTATGTATGTGTGTGTGTGTGTGTGTGTGTGTGTGTTACAATCATTAAACTATTATGACTATTATCATTAATATTACCCACCATCGTCACAACATCATTACTGTATTTGATCATGATCACTCGGATTCTTCATTATTTCACTGACCTCAGAACCAAGACCGTTTCTCTGCTGACCACGCACTAAAAAAGAGTTACTACTCTTATGATCATTTGGGGGGGGGGGGGGGGGGGGGGGGAGATGGACGTGGAACGACAAATGAAATGAGTCCTCACGCTTGAATGAGGTGAAGGATAGCGTCCCCTGTCAGAGTGCCGACCGCCAGGCCCACGAAGAGCGCCATGCCCAGTTTGTACACAAAGCTTCTCATGCAGGGAACCAGCACCACCCCGAACAGGGAGCACAGGCACACCACAAACACCGTCAGTATGCCGTACAGCCACTCTGCACACAGCGTCATCATCAATGGCCTCTTAGCACAGGCACACCACAAACACCGTCAGTATGCCGTACAGCCACTCTGCACACAGCGTCATCATCAATGGCCTCTAGCACAGGCACACCACAAACACCGTCAGTAGGCCGTACAGCCACTCTGCACACAGCGTCATCATCAATGGCCTCTTAGCACAGGCACACCACAAACACCGTCAGTAGGCCGTACAGCCACTCTGCACACAGCGTCATCATCATCATCATCAATGGCCTCTAGCACAGGCACACGACCAGCACCGTCAGTACGCCATACAACCACTCTGCACACAGTTAAATCGACATCATCAATGGCCTCTTAGCACAGGCACACAACCAGCACCGTCCGTGTTCCGTACAAC
>JADBJO010002201.1:250000-267500 GCA_016801955.1 Conus betulinus
AAATGCCACAGACTGTAATAAGAGCAAACTGCGCAAAAAAAAAAAAAAAAAAAAACAAAAAAAAAAAACCACCTTTCTCGAACAAAGACAAGGCAATGGACCACAAAGGTATAAAAACAATGGATGACAGTATGGAATCGGAAAAAAAAAATCAGAGAAGGTACGAAGACAGTATCAAAGAGACCCAGAGAAGAGGAACATACTGGCGCAGAATCTCATAAAGGCAGAAAGCATCGTGGACACAATGAATAGAGGGATTCCCCACGGGGGGCATGTTGGCCACCAACGCTTGAAACGTTCTGTAGCTGCGCCAGAGATCCCTTGCAGGGGGAAACAAGATGGCAGCGACTGTAGTCGGATTCAATTTGTTGCCGTTATTGTTTTTTTGTTGTTGTTGTTGTCGCTGCTGCTGGTATTGTTGGTGTTGTTGTTGTTGTTGTTTTCCGTGTCGGTGCTTATTTCGTTTTTCACGTGTGATATTTGTTCAACTACAAAACTAACACTGACCTACTGGTCGTTTCTCGACCCATTTCGGACGTTTACCAAGGAGAAAAGCCATCCTAATCAACAGCATGCAAGCTCTTTTCTCATCTGAAAGCGCTAGGCTACGCAAAAACACAAAAAAAATGTAGTTGCACTGACAAAGCGAAACGGTCTTGCCAAAATCTAGCGAAGCATTTTGTCCAGGAGCCCGTGACGGGTCGCCCTGCTTGGTTGTGCTTACTGTAGTTCAGCAGGCTCTGTGTACGACTGCTGGACTACCCTCCTGTCCTTCCCTACCTTTTGCATAGTCATAATGTTACCGGCCATGCCTCAGAATGAATCGCCTTTCGTCTAAGAAGAAACATCTACGTTTTTAAGTAGTTTTTTTTTCACAACCCGTCAAACATTTCATCTCATCATTTTATTTCCTAAACAAAAGCAAAGAAAGGAAAGAAAATTATAGCCATATTGTTTTACATTTCGGTACTGGGCCTTCCTCGTGAACATTTACTTGTTTGTTTGTTTGCGTGTTTTTGAGATACATTTCTATTAAAGGTGGAACAAATAAACAATACACAAAAACCCCCCAAATCATAAAACAACGAAAACAATAAAACCATTACAAACGTTTCTAGTGTACAAACAAAAAAAGAAAGGGCACGGCAAGAGAGTGTCACTGTGCTGGGTTATTCTCCATTGTTCCCTCTGCAGCCTACCTAGCCAGCCACACACGGATTTCGAGAGCTGCCCACTTAGCAAGAAGTCTTCTCCCGGTGTAACGAAACGTTTAATTCCCCGAATGGTTTAACTCCCAAGGAGTTAAACTGTTCATATGTAAATTTTAACTCCCTGGGAGTTAAACTAGAATGACTCCCACCCTTTGCCAAAATAATTCCACTCAGTAAAACTTCAAAATGTTCTAAAATCTTTTTTGTACAAGTCTCAACAAATTCTTGAAACATTAAGGGGGGGGGGGGGGGGGGGGGCATTCTGTACATATATCAGATTAACTCCCACCCTATAACAGAATGACCCCCCCTGGGAGTTAGTACAGATTAACTCCCGGGAGTTAATCCAGGCATGTAAAAGTTTAACTCCCTGCCCACTAAGGGGAGTCAGTTTTTTCACAGTTTAGAATAACTCCCCTGGGAGTTAATGTGTACACGTGTTTTCTGACTCCCAGGGAGTTACTTTGTAACAGAGGGGGAGTTAATCTGATCCTGACTAAGATGACTCCCCACCCACCTATTCCCAGGTGTCTTTCGGTAAGAGAATGGAGAAGGGGATTTAATGTTCATGATCATCATCATCATAGGGAAAGGAAATGTCCGTGTACATATTCATGTGCTCATCATCTATGCACGTCCTTGATATTTTACTATGCCTTTTTGTATATAAGCTGTATGTAAAGTCTGTATATACATGAATTAATGGTTTGATGCCTTTGGTAGAAATACTGTACCTTCAGTCTTTCTCTCTCTCTCTCTCTCTCTCTCTCTCTCTCTCTCTCTCTCTCTCTCATGGAATCTATCTCTCTCTCTCTCTCTCTCTCTCTCTCTCTCTCTCTCTCATGGAATCTATGCGACTATCAGTCACCCTAAGTGTAGGCCATTACACTCAAATGGTGTAGAAATGGAAAATTTTCATTTTTCATTGCGTCATGCCGCCAATTTAGGGAGTGATGGGGGGGGGGGGGTTAGAGGGTAAGGAAGGTAAGGGGGGAGAGAATGACGAGTAGTCGCGACGTGACGTAAAATTGTGTGTATTGACTCGCTACATCTGGGAGAGAAGGAGGAAAAAGGGTTGGCATAACTTAAGACATTTGTGTGTGAGACACATGGGATAGAGAAGGGGGGGGGGGGGGGGGGGGGGGGGGGGGGGGGGCTGTTTTTTGTACAATTTGTACAAGAGGGTGGCTGCTTGGGACCGATCTGATGAAGTTGTCAAGTGACTCGTCACAGGTGTGGTGGTGTGCGTGTGCCAAGCTAAAAATGAAAGTCGGCCAGCCAATCAGAAAAAAAAATCAATAAAATTCAGGACACGTGACTAATTCACAGAAACCAATAATATCGAAGGAAACAATTCTACCTGACAAGTCTTGATCTGGCAAGTTAGTATAAGTAAGCACACACACACACACACACACATTTCGAAACTATATATATAAGATGCATGGGTGGTAGCGAGGTGCGGGGAGTGGGTGGTGGGTGGGAGTCATTCTGGTGGTATGTCAGAATAACTCCCTTGGAGTCAAACTGAAACACAGAGGGAGTTAATTTTTTTTTATATTCTAGTTTAACTCCCTGGGAGTTAAAATTTACAAATGAACAGTTTAACTCCCTGGGAGTTAACCATTCGGGGAGTTAAAACTTTTCGTTACACCGGCAAACAAACGACACCACTGTAGAAATAGTTAAAATATCAACTGCAAGAAAATGACACAGCATACATTCAAATGAGAGAGAGAGAGAGAGAGAGAGAGAGAGAGAGAGAGGGGGGGGGGGGGGGGAGTAATTCTGCCTATTCGCGAAAGGGCCACCACGGAAAGCATAAACGACTTACAAAACAAACTATTCATACTATAAACTCATCGCTGCAAAAAAAACAAAAAAAAAAACAAAACAAAACAAAAAGTTCTTGGTAATTAGGAACACGCTCAGAGCTGCAAATTCTGGGTGGATGATATACAGAAACTTGTAACAGCATTTTGAACCAAACCAAAATGTTGTTCTACCGTCACTGTCCTGGTGGTCCAGGTGTATACGAGTTTCTGCCTTTCAAATTTAGCTTCCGTTCAATTATAGCCCAGTCTACCATACAGCATGCTCCCAGAGCTCTCATCACGGAAAACAAAAGCCCTGTCACAAAAAGCAGCACCCCCCCCCCCCCCCCCCCCCCCCCCCCCCCCCGCCCCCAACATGTATGTAGGCCTACATCATTATCAACTACAGGTCATAATATACCTTCTGAGCTACTGACATTCTGAAATCAGATCAAGTTAGTCCTGCTGAAGACACCAGTTGCCCTGCTCCGTTTCTTACCCTCAGATCGCAACTTGGGAAGAAGACAAAAGAAGAAAAGTTATGCCAGAGAAGCCACTAAAACGTTATACGCAAAATGACCACTGCAGAAGCGACAGCAAGGGTCACTGGCAACAGTGGCTACAATTGCGTTATATAGTGGTTCCCTTACAGCAGTAAAAGTGGCGAAATTTAAACTGTAACAAAGCCGAAATGCGAGAAGCTTCTTCCCAGTATGACAACAGGTGAATGGTCTACAAAAGCAAAGAAAGAAGGGGTGAAAATGAAAAATTACGAGCACAGAATTTGCAGCAGTTGAGGAGTGGGTTTAAGTTTCTATAACATCCTACATCTGTCCCCCCCCCCCCCCACCACACACACACACACACACAGATCCCCCCTGTCCCCGTGTCCCCCGACGAAAAAGAAACTACTCTTTACTTAGAACCTGCGTCCGCTCCTGTCGAGTGTTGGTGACACGTCAAACAAAGCTGAGTATGAACACGGACGTCAAGTGACAAACACGTCAAGCCACGAACACCGGAACGCCAAATTACAACAGAAACTAACGAACGTCCCTGCAAGCCTGCTCCTTCATTCCACCTCATGTTACCACGGGCCATGATCACCACTCTCCACACAGATAATGATGGGGGTATACAGGGGCACTGTATGCTAAGTGCTATGGACGAGCGACTTGCTGATGAACGCACCGCACAAGGAACTGAAAATTCACCAGGTGACTAATCGAGTCCTGAGCAGGTTTTTTTTTAACTCTTTTTTTTTTTGTGCTACTCTTTCTGGCGCTGGTTGCGGGGCCAAGTCTGTCGATGAGGTAAGCCGTGGCACGGTGTTGCTGGCGCAGTGCAGTACAAAACTCCTCTTCCACCTCGGTTACATCAGACAAAAAGGGGAGGAGACGGAGGGTCGGGGGAAACCGGGAGAGGGGCGGGGGGTGGGGGCGAGGAATGTCTCAATAATACTGCGACGTACTGTCCTTAAGCAAACCAGCTCAATGTTCCAACAAGAAATCTGAGCATACTACTGAACATATTATATAAAACTTTTTTTTTTATTCTACCAAAAATTCTCTAAAAAAAAATTCCTCAAGCACGATTATACATTTGCTTCTCGGCAGGGCAGCAGTTTAGCATCTAGATTCTTTGAATACGGACTCTGAACACAGTACTGTGAAACTTGAATCAAAATGTAACGAAATGAGTTGAAGTATTACCTGCAGACAGGCGAACTGACACGCACGCAGACAGGCAGAAACACATACAGACAGACAGACAAATAAACAGGGCAGAAAACACCCACCTGCTCCATATGCTACTTTTGGACATATACCGCTCTACGTTTGCTAGGGATACAATAAAACAAACCATAGCTAGCACAGGAACTCTCACAAAGTGGTCGAGAGTGACCACAGTCAAGCGCAAGATGCACAGCATACTTCCGATCAATAATGTATTTGACTGTAACACAAACAGTACGGTGACCCCTCAGTCCGTCTGAAATTGATGTGTACTATCTAAATGCACTTACTCTTCCGGCTAGAACCTGGGGGTGAAAGCCCTTAGCAAATCGTAAAGGGCATGGTAGAAAATGTCGCGGACAGGTCGGTCGCTGGACCCAAACAGAACTGCATGCTATCAACTTCGCGTCACCCTCATCGATCATCACAAACCCTGAATGTTGTGGTCCCTCATGCCCTGCACTCGCGGTGGCCTTATTTTTGCCCCCCCCCCCCCCCCCCCCCCCCCTCCCAGTTCATGCCTTTGACGAGACCATGCTAAAGATGTCGGTGTGTCAGTTCATGGGAACTGTCTTTGGGTGGACGTGGAGGAACCCCGCGGAGAGGACACGCACACACGCTTGCTCGGAGAGCAGGAGGGTTTTGTGATCAGCACTGGCTTCACTCGTGGTGTCCTGCGTGTGCTGGATCAGAGGAGACACCCCTGAAACACCGTCCATGAGACGCCCTGTAGTGCAGCGTGTTCTCAGGCGGGTTGCCGGACTACAACCCAGTAATACTGCCTCCACATGGTGGAAGCCGCGGACAGGACAGTGTGGATGTGGCTGTGTACAGGGCAGCCGGAATGATCGTGGAGATGGAGGAATTACACTGAAGGGGGCACCAACGCTGGTCTGTTCTTCTCAGATCTTGGAACGTTCATCCGAACCTGATCTTCAGGTGTGTGGAAGAAGGCCATGTCTGCATCCTGCAGCTGTCTGCACGAGTCTGGTGTCTGTGGCATCTCAGTCTGTAGACACCCCGGCACACCTATCCTCCAGAGATGATTTCTAGCAGAGGTGTTGGTATCTGGTTCGCAGCGGAAAAAGGCCCGCCAATGGAAAATTTTCTGTGGATATGGTGTGCAAGAGGGTCTTGCTGAGGCACGCTAACTTACAATTTTGTTAACGAAGTTGGGATTGACTCGTTAGCTCAGTGACAACTGCAACGTCCAAGCTTGCAATCGTCAGAGACCGCAATTTCGAATCGCCCGTACCCCTAACATAAAAACTGCTACATTCGTCACTTTGTGAATTTTTCTGGGAGGTAGGGGGGGGTGGGGGTGGGGTGTGGGAGGGGAGTTAAGCTAAATGTTGTGTTGCAGGGTACCGTGTAGCGTTACACGTCTCTTCAGCTCCCCCAACTTCTTTTTCTTTGACTACCCCCCCCCCCCCCCCCCCCCCCGCCTGCCCAGTTCATCTCCTATGGTTATCTCCGTCTTTGGGGGAGGGGGAGGGGGGGGGAGGACTGAACACCGACTTTAAAACATGCGTATGTGTATGGGTTTGAAGTTTGAAGGACGTTAAATCTGACAAACGCACAACCATGAAGCCCCTTCTCCTTCTCCACCAACCTTCTCTCGCCCACCATCTGTTCCTGGTGAGTCTGTTCCTCTCGGAATGACAGGCTAAGGTGCGGTTAGTTCGTAAGTGGCTGGGTTTAACGGACCTTCACTACAATGACTGTATGTGTTCGTTACTTGATGAAGGACTGGATGGCTAATAAACATTCGATATTCCTTTCAACCGCACCTTTATTAACTAGGTGTTCCTTTCTTTGGGTTGACGACTTACCACATGCGAGTGATTATGGACGGATCTCGTCTGATCTTTGAAATTCTGTTGGTCTTCACAGCGTGCACATATATATATAAATATATATATATATGTGTGTGCGAACGAGTTTAATTGTGCGCATGCGAAAGCGCGCGCACACATGTGTGTGTGTGTGCATATGTGCACAGGTGAACGAAAGACGAGTACATATATGCAATGCTCTCCACGCCATAGAGTCTCCGACATATAGTTTACATATAACTGTGAAAACGGCCCTCTTGTGTTTGCGATCTACCCCCGAAAAGCAAACTCTTGTGTTGTGTACATCCTTTCAACGCAAGAGCCAGTTTCCTAGTACTATAGTACCAACAGGAATGATGAAAAACTATTACTTTAGTCAAAGCAACCCACAGGATTCTTATTCATTCTTATCGTGTGCTTTGATACAGTTTTATGGATGAAAGGTTGTCACCGCCAAAATGATTATGGCATTAAGCTACTGGTAGTGTTGGATTATTTTTTTTTGCCTTCCGGTTTAAAAGATATATACTTACCTTTGTGACAATAATGGGAATCGGATTTTTCATTCAATTACACTGAAACGCTCGTGAATACGGGCTAAGGTGTACACGATAGCGATGCGAAAGTTGGGAACCTCACATACCATTATGTGCCTACTGTTCTATGTATGTACTTTATTAGCTGTACATATGTGTAGATTCATTATGACACCAAAAACTGCATCAAAATATTGCAAGGACGAAAACAGAACTGTCATATAACGACCCGTGTCAACCTAATAACAGCCACACGCACAACCTGGATGCTGATTCTTGGACTGTTGTTTTATTCTAAGCACAAACTTTTTTTAAAGGCAGGAAGCTACTCGTTTAAACCATCCCGAGATACGTAAAGACTGCACCCCCATTTTCACTCCGTGGATCTTTTCCACATTAAGACTGCTCCACCACGTTTCACACAAAAAAAAAAAAATAGCATGAAAACACTTAACATGCTCAAGCCCTCCTTATCCGCAATGAAGAGTAAATTTGTAACACCGTACGGTTTGGGTTACGGTGAGACTACATGGCAAGTGTTACGGTTAGGGTAAGGGTGGATATTAGGGTCAGGATTTGGATCGGAGTTCAATCTTGCGTCAGTTCTATACCTTCATCAGTTCCCCCCCAGTGCGCGTTGTGCTGATGATAGACAGACCAACCCGTTTCGGGTGACGTAAAATGGCGGATGAACAAATCTTAAATTTGCCTCAACGCACAGTCAGCTTTAGCACAAAACTGGGACTCCACAGAACAGAATGATCCGTCGTGCCCACTTACCCTCCTTGGTGAGGTTTCCCTGCTGTCCGGACACAGCGTAGATCAGATTCTCTCTGAAAGTGTCTGGCTTGGGCAGCATACGGCATTTCTCTTCCACCGCCGATCCTGTTCATGGTCAGTTTTGAATAATGTTGATATATTTTTGTTGGTTTGGTGTATGGTTCGAGTAGTTAGATGGACGAGGGAGTGGGCGACACTGTCAGAGAGACGGGGCAAAGAGAGAGAGAGAGAGAGAGAGAGAGAGAGAGAGAGAGAGAGAGAGACAGACAGAGAGAGAGACAGACAGTAGGCAGACAGAGAGACAGAGACAGACAGAAAGACAGGAGGGTAAGGGGAGAGGAGAGAGCGAAGACAGAAGACAGAGAGAGACAGACAGGTGGAGGAGAGACTGACAGACAGAGACACCGAGAGACCGACAGAAAGACAGAGAGAGAGAGAGACAGAGAGAGAGAGAGAGACTGGAGAGAGAATGCAAAGAGAGAGAGAGAGAGAGAGAGAGAGAGAGAGAGAGAATGCAAATGCGAGAGAGAGAGAGAGAGAGAGAGAGAGAGAGAGAGAGAGAGAGAGGGACGCGGTGAAGGAATAAAAGCTACAGTGTAGGGAAATAGCAAACACTTCCACCTCGTTCTCTCTGTGTGCGCGTGTGTCATTCATGGGTATCTTAGCGCGCGCGCGCACACACACACACACACACACACACACACACACAACACACAATTCTTTATTAACAAATTATAGGCAAGTGATTTTCTGGGAGAGATCACTGACAAGCTTGCTCGAGAAATATCATACCTGCTGTCACTCTCCTGCTGTCACTCTCACACTGACGTCACTGTCACGCTCTACATTGACTGTCACACTGTCGGTTACTGTCACATTACTTTCACTCTCCGCCACGATTTCTCACTCACCGTCACATTATCACTTACTGTCACATTATCACTTACTTTCAAATCATCAGTTACTGTTACACTATTTCTTACTGTTATCATATCACTGACACACTATCACTTACTGTCACATTATCACTTACTGTCACACCCTCACACTCACTTACTGTCACACTTACACACTTACTGACACACTATCACTTACTGTCACATTATCACTCACACTGTCACATTATCACTTACTGTCACATTATCACTTACTGTCACATTATCACTTACTGTCACAGTATCCCTCACACTACCACTTAATGTTAGTATATCACTGACACACTATCACTTACTGTCACATCATCACTTACTGACACACTATCACTTACTGTCACAGTATCACTTACTGTCACATTATCAACTCACACTACCACTTACTGACGTTTTGTCATTGACACACTATGACTAACTGTCACATGATCATTAACTAACAAATCACCACTGTTACACTATCACTTACTTGTCACATTATAACTGTCACACCACTACCACTTATCATTTCACATCATTTCTTACAGTTACATTATCACTGACTGTCACATTGTCACATACTGTCACATAATAACTGTCGCATTACCAATTGCCTTCGTATCATGCCTTCGTATCATATTTTACAGTTACATTATCACCTACTTTCACATTATCACTTACTACCACATTAAAATGTCGCATTATAATTTGTCATTACATTATCACTTACAGTTACATTATCACCAACTGTCACATTATCACGTACTGCCACATTGTGAGTGTCACATTATAATTTGTCATTACACTATCACTTACAGTTATATTATCACGTAACTCTCACTTTGCCTCCTGTCGTCACATTATCACTGACTGTCACATTATCAGGTACTGTAGCATCATCATTCACAGTCACATTAGCACTTACTATCACACAATCACGTGTTATCTTACCACTCATTGTCACTAAAGTGTTTACTGTCACATTAGCATTTACTAGCACACTGTCCCATGCTGTCAAACCATTACTTAATGTCACACTGTCACTTAGAATCACACTATCACTAATAGTCATTCTATCCCCTACTGTCACACTATCGCTGACCATCTCACTATTTCTTACTGTCAATCCCTGGCTATATCACCGAACCTTACTGTCACACTATCGCTGACCATCTCACTATTTCTTACTGTCAATCCCTGGCTATATCACCGAACCTTACTGTCACACTATCGCTGACCATCTCACTATTTCTTACTGTCAATCCCTGGCTATATCACCGAACCTTACTGTCACACTATCGCTGACCATCTCACTATTTCTTACTGTCAATCCCTGGCTATATCACCGAACCTTACTGTCACACTATCGCTGACCATCTCACTATTTCTTACTGTCAATCCCTGGCTATATCACCGAACCTTACTGTCACACTATCGCTGACCATCTCACTATTTCTTACTGTCAATCCCTGGCTATATCACCGAACCTTACTGTCACACTATCGCTTATTACCTCACTATTCCTTACTGTCACACCATCATGGCTATATTATCGCCTACTGTCACACCATCACTATTTCATTATCGCCTACTGTCACACCATCACTATTTCATTATCGCCTACGGTCACACTATCACTATGACATTATCGCACTACTGTCTTACATCACTATTTCATTGTCGCTACTGTCACCACACCATCACGGTTTCATTATCGCCTACTGTCTCACTATCACTATTTCATCCCTCGCCTACTGTCACACATCACTAATTCATTATCGCCTACCGTCACACCATCACTAATTCATTATCGCCTACTGTCACACATCACTAATTCATTATCGCCTACCGTCACACCATCACTAATTCATTATCGCCTACTGTCACACATCACTAATTCATTATCGCCTAACCGTCACACCATCACTATTTCATTATTGCCTACCGTCACACCATCACTATTTCATTATCGCCTACTGTCACACTATCACTATTTCATTATCGCCTACTGTCACCATCACTATTTCACTACTTTCACACTCACTAATTCATTATCGCTACCGTCACACCATCACTTATTGTCGCCTATCGTGACCATCACTATTTCATTATCGCCTACTGTCACATCCCTGGCTATATCACCGAACCACTACTGTCACACATCCATCACTATTTCACCATCTCACTGTCACACATCACTGTCATTATCCCTGCCTATGTCACACGAACCGTACTGTTTCATTATCGCCTACCGTCACACCATCACTATTTCTTATGTCAATCCTGTCACACCATCACTATTTCCTTACGCCTACCGTATCACCTGACTATTTCACTATTTCCTACTGTCACCACCATCACTATTTCATTATCACCTAACGTCACACCATCACTATTCATTATCGCTACATCACTATTTCATTGTCGCCATGATCACCATCATTTCATTATCGCCTACCGTCTGTCACACCATCACTATTTCATTATCGCCTACTGTCCCACCATCACTATTTCATTATCTACTGTCACCCATCACTACTTTCATTATCGCCTACTGTCACATCATCACTATTTTCATTACTCGCCTATCCCTGGCTATATCACTATTTCATTGTCGCCACTCACACCATCACTGACCATCATCACTATTTCATTATCGCCTACTTCACACATCACTATTCAATCATTATCGCTACTGTCACACTATCACTATTTCACGGTCGCCTACTGTCACATCTCACTATTTCATTATCGCCTACTGTCACACATCACTATCACTACCGTCACCGATCACTATTTCATTATCGCCTACTGTCACACCATCACTATTTTCATTATCGCCTACTGTCACACATCACTATTTCATTATCGCCTACCGTCACACATCACTATTTCATTATCGCCTACACATCACTATTTCATTATCGCCTACCGTCACACCATCATAATCTATCGCCTACTGTCACACCATCACTATTTCACTATCTCTTACTGTCAGACTATCACTTACTATCTCACTATCCCTCACTCTCATATCGTCAGTTGTGGTGTCGTGTTGTTCGTCCGTCGAGTCGACGAGAACCGCTCCAGTCATCTAGGGGCTGACAGGGGTGGGAATGACATTTGTGAATACGCAGGTGGCTGATCAAGCCAATGCGTGCACGGAATGTGCGGTGACAGCTTGAACAGGGAATGTGGGAGACCTCTTGCTTGCTGGCTAGGGCTTTTCTTGCCTGTCTTTTTTTGTTGCGCTGTCCTTTCTTCACATAAATGGGGCACCTCTGCGGAGAGAGTGTCGCCCTCTAGCTCGATCCTAGCAGTTTGTTCCCATCTTTCGGGGGTGATGGTAAGCGCTTTCAAGGATGTTTTGAGAGTGCCACTTACCATTACATTGAATTACATACCATCACCCTATCGCTTAATGTTTCAGTCTCTCTTGCTTTCATACTGTCACTTACTCTCCCCTATCCCTTACTGTAAATTCCATCACTTGCCGTTACATTACACATCATACTGTCACATTATCAGTTACTATCAAAACTAAGACTGTCTCACTATGTCTGTCACACCATCCCTTACTCTCACACCATACCTTACTGGCTGCCTATCCCTTTATTGTCACACATCCTTTACTATCTCTCTATACCTTACCGTCAGACTACCCTTGAATATATGACTACACCTTTCTACCACGCTATTACTTACCGGCACACTGAATCACACGCTGTCACAGTATCACTTACTACATCATCCTGTGACTTACTATCGCACTGTCACAAACTATCACTTACTAATTCACAATGCCTTACTGTCACACTATCACTGTCACACTGAATCACACACCGTCATATCATCACTGTCACGTTTTCACACGCTGTCACATTATCACTTTCCGTCTCACAGTCATTTTTATCAACACGGTCACTGTCACATTATCACTTTCCGTCTCACAGTCATTTTTATCAACACGGTCACTGTCACATTATCACTTTCCGTCTCACAGTTTTTTATCAACACGGTCACTGTCACATTATCACTTTCCGTCTCACAGTCATTTTTTATCAACACGGTCACTGTCACATTATCACTTTCCGTCTCACAGTTATTTTTATCAACACGGTCACTGTCACATTAGCCGTCACAAATTCAAAATAAAAAAAAAGATCACATTATTCCGCCGGACAAAAGGGACAAGCCAATTACAAGACCAACTTCCGCCCGCAGCTACTATACTTTGAAAGTGACTGTCACACTGAATCACTGTCAGACTGTCAGTTACCCGTGCGACATAAGGTAGACGACGACAGTGGAGATGTCATCAATGTTGTCGGCGGCATCAAAGCTCGTTTCGTCATCGAGGTGCAAGTAGTACATCACGGCGTCGGGCGAGAGGCACTGAACGACAGAGGTGAGTAGGTCGACTCACATTTCACCGGCAAGGAGGCTTACACTTAATGCATTCTTGCACATATACATACCCCTGATGTGCAGTTAAACATAACTCACGCTTGTAATCAGCACACATGCGCATGCATACAAACTCGCAGTATAAACATGCACGCGCGCGCTCGCGTGTGTGTATGCACATACATGCCCTCTCCATCCCCCCCCCCCCCCCCCCCCCCCCCCTAAACACACTAACGAACATACTTATAAGATTTTCCCCGCATAATGTTCCCACTGGTAAAAACACTCAACAACGTTACGCTTGCCATCCCCACCACATTTCTGTCGCCCAGCACATCTGCAATCGCCTGTGCTGCCCATCCACCCCCACCCCAACGCTCTGCATCGCATTCCGCTGCTCTCTCTCTCTCTCTCTCTCTCTCTCTCTCTCTCTCTCTCTCTCTCTCTCTCTCACACACACACACACACACACACACACACACACACACACACATATGCACGCGCGCACACACACGTACTCTTCAGTATTTGTCAATAAGACGACCAGTGCATTTGGGAGGGGGGGGGGGGGGGGGGGGGTGCGGCAGACACACACGCACACACTCACTCTCGCGCTTTCCTTCCCAAACACACATATAATACTGCATCCCAGCCATGTAACACTGCATCCCAGCATGTAATATTGCATCCCAGCCATGTAACACTGCATCCCAGCCATGTAATACTGCATCCCAGCCATGTAATAGTGCATCCCAGCCATGTAATAGTGCATCCCAGCCATGTAATAGTACATCCCAGCCATGTAATACTGCATCCCAGCCATGTAATAGTACATCCCAGCCATGTAACTACTGCATCCCAGCCATGTAATAGTACATCCCAGCCATGTAATAGTGCATCCCAGCCATGTAATAGTGCATCCCAGCCATGTAATAGTACATCCCCAGCCATGTAACACTGCATCCCAGCCATGTAATAGTACATCCCAGCCATGTAACACTGCATCCCAGCCATGTAATAGTACATCCCAGCATGTAACACTGCATCCAGCCATGTAATAGTACATCCCAGCATGTAACACTGCATCCCAGCCATGTAATAGTACATCCCAGCCATGTAACACTGCATCCCAGCCATGTAATAGTACATCCCAGCAAGTAACACTGCATCCCAGCCATGTAATAGTACATCCCAGCCATGTAACACTGCATCCCAGCCATGTAATACTGCATCCCAGCCATGTAATAGTACATCCCAGCATGTAATAGTGCATCCCGACATGTAATACTGCATCCCCGACATGTAATACTGCGTCCCAGCCATGTAATACTGCATCCCAGCCATGTAATAGTACATCCTTGTCATATAACACTTCCCCCTCCCCCAAACTGTATTACAACACTGCGCCTCATCCATACTCGACCTCAACATTTCACCCCTTGTTTAAGACCGTATTACAACGCACCATAACCATACACTACCCCGCCTGCACAACATACCCCTAAAACACGGCACCTGATCAAGTGGAAAAAAGCCTGAAAAATCTCAGCCAGACCAGAAGCCCACGTTAGATCAGCAGGTCGGGACCAGGGGCAATGGCCTCATGCGGTCAGGGATGCTGGCGTAAGCTTCTTTAATCACCAGAGTTTTAAACTAATGTGAGTGTAACGGTGTGCCAAAGGTATCCTACATGAAGGTTCTTGACACCTGCAGTCTTGTCAACGTTTCTTGGTAATACTTCCCCCACAGCCTTAACACATGTTGAGCCCAGCACTTCTTTTTACAAGTCCGATGATGCTGTCTGGATCCTTGACAAATCAAACTGGAACAAGACAATCGTCTGAACTGCGTAAACGGGAAACCTAATGTTCTTTCTCTATAGATGTATGCAAATTTCACGATTTGCCCTGGAGACTAAAAAATCCTGAGGTTAGGATCAAACCTGAACAGTCTCATGTCCGACAGTACACTGCATCCCATGCGGCCACTGCATCCCACCGGCTCCAGGTGACAGTCCTACCTACGTCACAGTGCACCTCATCCACACCTGACCTCACATCTAACCCCTTGTCCACGGCCACATTACAACGCACCATAGCCATGCAGTACCCCACCCGCCCAATATATACCCTAAACACACAGTACCCTAACAACGCTCAGACACGAGACCTGATCAAGAGGAAAAAGCCTGAACATTTTCAGACGGTCCAGACACCCATGTTGAATCCCAAGGTCGGAACCAGGGGCAAAGGGTTCAAGGGGTCAGGGGATGTTGGCGGAAGGAATTTTTTTTATCACAAGACTTTTAAACTACTGTGAGTGTAACGGTGTGCTAAATCTATCGCACATTACACTTCTTGACGCCTGTAGTCTCGTCAAATCGATGATGTTTTTCTTGGCAACACTTTCTTTTCCATAGCCTTTGAAACATTCTAAGCACACCACGTCTCTTTACAAGTCTGAGTGAGCTGTCAGAACCCTTAACAAATCAAACTAGCATAAGATAATAGTCTGAATTGTGAACGTGAAACCTAATTTCCTTCCTATTCTTACGTATCCCCCAAAATGTTCTCTGCAGAATTATGCAAATCCCAAGAACGGCACTAAACGTTTTCTGCAGATTTATGCAAATCTTAAGAACGACCCTGGAGACTTCTAAAAAGCTTCAATTTAGGATAAAACCTGAAAAGTCTCATGTCCGACTCATGCGACACTACAACCCCACCAGGTGACAATCCTAACCACATCCCACTGCCCACTCAACCGTAACTCACCTCAGCGTCCCACCCCACAAACCGCACCACGTTCCATCCCCGTACCACGCATCAACACTTCATACTCCAGAGATACCTCGGCTTCAAAGACGCGCGGCTCTTCCTCTTCGTCATCGTGGTGGCCGTGGTCGTCGTGTCCCTCTTCGTCGCCGCTCCTCTTTTTTTTCTGTGGTCGTCGTGGTCATGGCCGTCGTGGTCATGATCGTGGCTGTCGTCATCCTGATCGTGTTCCTCTCCTGTGGTGACAAGTCACAAGGACGATTTCAACAAGAGTAGGAGAAGGGCTTTTATTTTGCTTCCTTGTTGTTGTTGTTGTTGTTGTTGCTGTTGATGATGATGTTGTTGTGATTGTTGCTGTTGTTGTCGTCGATGTTACGTGCTTGTGTGTGTGTGACTCAGACTCTTGATTGTTACGAGAACCCCTAAGGGTCTAGTGACACAGGTGACACAGCGTGGTATATGAGAAGTCATAATTTATGGGTAGGCCGTCAATCATCCGCGTCCATAAAGGGAGCCATTACCGTCTTTTCAAATTCATGCAATCATGAATGTACGTGTGTGTGTGTGTGTGTGTGGGGGGGGGGGGGGGTGGGTGTGTGTGTGTGTGTGTGTGTGTGTGTGTGTGTGTGTGGGTGTGTGTGCGCGCGCGCGCGCTCTTTTCTTGTAGAATTGCAGCATTCATTTTTTTTGTCTGTACACTTAAGTCTGTCCATGTATCTGCTACGGCCGAACTTTCTCAGATAGCAAATCAGAGGGGTGGGGATGGTGTAATATAAGCATGATGTTGGAAAGAAGGGAATGAAAAGAGAGAGAGGGAGGCGAAGGAGGCAGACATAGACGAGAGAGAGAAGAAGGGGGGGGGGGGGGGGGCGCAAACAGAGAGAGAGAGAGAGAGAGAGGGGGAGAGAGAGAGAGAGAGAGAGAGAGAGGGGGGGGGGAAGACTGACAGAAACAGATAAACAGACAAAAGAGAGACAGCACAGAGACTGAGGGTATTAACTGGCACGCGAAAGGCGAAAGTGTCATGAGGTCAAGGACAGCGGCCCACAGACAAGTGGTAACTCGAGCAGTCACCTAACAACCACTGACTATCGTCTCAGCACACTGACTATCGCCTCAGCACACTGACTATCGTCTCAGCACACTGACTATCGCCTCAGCACACCTCGGCTCACACATGCCACCCGGGGGTGACATAAAAGGTTAAAGAGGCTTGTAAAAAAAAAAAAAGGCAGAACTAAGAGTGCTGTGAGAGAGAGAGAGAGAGAGAGAGAGAGAGAGAGAGCGTGTGCCTACTTAGTTGGAACATGCTCAAGTTCCTCTTCCATGTGCCCTCCCCTGGGAACATGGAGTGTGTACGTGTGTGTGTGTGTGTGTGTGTGTGTGTGTGTGTGTGTGTGTGTGTGTTTTTCCTGGAGGTCGACTAGTGTCTTAACCCCTATCCACGCTGTATAAACGTCTTCGTTTTGCTGTTGCACGGGCAGAGAAGACGAAGTTGT
>JADBJO010002201.1:280000-282500 GCA_016801955.1 Conus betulinus
AACAAGGAGAGTGTCTCACCTTTCCGGCAAATGGTACGCTCTTTTGTCCGCTTAATGAGCATCTAAGACTTCAGAAGCAAACTCATTCGACTATCAGCGAACTGTCCAAACCATCAAAACCTGAGAGGGGAAGTAATCTTTGGGCTACCTCAAGTACTGAAGGCTAAAGAGGCGAAAATGGCTCAAGACTGCTGTACGCATAATGTGTGAACACAACCTGTGCATTTGAAGTGGTACCATATTACACCAGCTCGTGTAAATTTGAAAATGAAAAACTACGGGGAGGGGGGGAGGGGGGGGGGGGGGGGGGGGGGGGGGGGGGGGGATCTATGAATCCGCGTCGCACAGGCTGCGTTCTCTCGTAGCAGAAATTCTAACATCATTTGACCTCGTGTAAATTTCGCGGGAGAGGGCAGGCCCTGACCGGCTCCTACCCAGAGTTGAGTTTGCTGCGGACTCAGTTGGGAAGACTGGGACCACACAGTCGAGTTTTCATCCACTTATGGATGCGTTTTTTGAACAGTGTTGCTCAAATTTCCTGACCAACTCTGCAGGTGCCTGTATCTCTCAGGCCTGGTTGACGCCGGGATATATTATGAAATGAAGCGTAGAGTACAGCCCTGTCATGTAGTCTCAGACCGAAATGGAAATCCGTAGCATCATCTTAATCATCTTCATTCACATCGATCAGCATAAAAAAAAAAAAATCTCAAAATTCTGTGGCCCTTTATGCCCTGCTCTCATGGTGACCTCAATTTCGATGTCCTCTCCACGTCTGTGGCCGTGGTTTGGTTCCGTCGGGGTCACCGGTATCGGCGAGTCCATGGGGGCTGTCACTGGACGGATGTGGCGCCCTCCGGAGTGAGAGCTCACTCCGCCGGCTCCGCGACTAAGCAATTATTGTCGTCAGTAGGGGGCTTAGTAGGTGGTGTCCTGCGTATGTTAGATCAGAACAGGCGCCACTGAACACCACCAAAGTAACTCGGCAGTAGTGCAGTGTCTCCTCCGGTGGGTTGCCTCTTGACGACTTGACGCCACTTGATGCTCAGAATTTCGTCACATTCGCACCATTTTGAACAAAAGTGTCGACATTTTGTACGGGTGAGGAAGGGAACGTGGACGTGGTGAGCGTAGGAGGGCGAGGTCGGTGGGAAGGAAGGCGCAGATTGTTGCTTTTCGTCCTTCGGAGTCCTGATTTGACTACCACAAACACACGCGCGCGCGCGCGCACACACACACACACACACACACACACACACACGAACTAATATACAACCCCCAAAATCGACCTACCCAGTGACCGCGTCGCCAAATAGTGGGACACAAACCAACCAGCTGAATTTCTTTTAATACCCCCTCCCAAATTAAATAAACAAAACCACGGGAGTGGCGTCAAAACATTTCTCGTAGGGGCTGAAGCAGGAAGGGGAGTGATACGAAGAAGAGGAAAACGTGGGTGGACGATGGTTGCTGAGAGGAGGGGGGGGGAGGAGGAGAAAACCTCCGAAAAGGACTCGACAACAGCTGTAAAAACTGTCATGACCGTCTAACTTCTGACCCGGATGTTTGTTTTCGTTTTTTTTTTTTTTTTTTAACAATCGTGACTTAGGTGTTCAGTGAACAGCCCTAAGCGACTCGGGTTATGACTGATCACTGCACAGCGGGGACTGGGCGACTGTGTCGGCCAGCATCCGGGTATGTTTGTATGACTGCACCCTGTATCATGCCACGTAAAGGGAGTTCATGTGCGTCTACCGCTGCCTCTGCTGCGGCCACTGTCAGCCAATACGCTGGCTCGTGTGCACGCGACCGCTATCTCCCTCGCTCAGTCTCCACGCCCCCCCCCCCCCCCCCCCCCCCCCCCCCCTTAATTTCTGCCTCGCCCAGCCCCCCCCCCCCCCCCCCCCTTAATTTCTGCCTGCCCCCCCCCCCCCCCCCCCCCCCCCCCCGCCCCCCCCCCCCCCCCCCCCCCCCCCCTTAATTTCTGCCCTACCTTTCTTCCCCCATTTCCGAGGAATACATATAAAATATATATACAAAAACATTTACATGGATATGCATGCATATTCACTCGCGCGCGCGCGCGCACACACACACACACACAAACACGCGCGCGCACAGACACAAACGCGCTCGCACAGACACAGAAACGCGCGCGCGCGCGCGCGCGCGCGCGCGCGCGCACACACACACACACATACCCCACATGCAGGCACGTACATCCACGCGCGCGCATGCGCACCAAGAGAGAGAGAGAGAGAGAGAAAGCGACAGACAGACAGACCAACAGGCAGACAGTAAGGCCGACAGACAGACAGACACGGACATAGACTGATACAGAGTCCACAAACACTAGCACAGAAAGGCCCTCGCTTCAACATATCCGCACATCGTGGTTGGACATATGAATACACAGATATGTGTTCACACGTATGACACGCATTACATAATAATAGACACGAGAGAACAGCGATCACTTATGTGGAGAACAGGCCGACAC
>JADBJO010002201.1:292500-295000 GCA_016801955.1 Conus betulinus
AAATATAACAACAGCACTAATGACATTCTTCAGGCAGATAAAAGAGAACGAATCTGTGCTCAGGACGTCAGACACTGATGTATCACCCTCAGGTTGAATTTAAAAAAAAGTTAATGAAAGCTGTACCGGTGCCACCAAAAACACACGTAAAAAAAAGAAAGACCGAAACTACATCCAGACACCGCCGAACAGGCTGCTAGTGCCTACTGTGAGCAGAGTTTTATACAGCTTGCCCCTTCGCCGCCAGATTACAGCGGAAAAAGTCGGCATGTCATGAATTTATATGAACAAGAGAGGAACAGCGAAGATTTTTTCATATCGAGATGAACATGCCAGAATTCCCCATGAAAAGGAAGGGAAACAATGGGAGACATGCAGTAAAGGGGTATGAAAAGAAAACGCACACTCAAGAAGACAAACCAGAAAAGAGGAAATGAATTTTTAGGAACAAACGTAATTCTACAGAAAAATGAACATAACGGACTCTGTCAAATGTTCCTTCTGTCATGATCAAATAGAAAGTATATGCCATGTTTTTTTCGACATGCAATCGAGTGAAAAACTTTCGGAGTGCATTTCAGTAATTCGGTAAACGAAAAGTGTGCAACACAAACTTACTACAGAAGAGAGAGTTTTATTTGGATGCGATGACCATCATATGACAGACGGCACATTTGACCACCTTCTGCTGCTAGCTAGATTTTATGTAGACCTACAATGCAAGTTCGAAAGAACACAACCTCAATTTCAAACAGCACTTCGTATCTTAAAAGAAGAATTGAAAAATATGCCAGGCCGTTTAGATCACATGTCTCTGAAGAACTCACTGGCCCGATGGCGTATACAACTCTCTCTCTTGGAATAGTAGTGTACAGAACTTCAGAAGTGTAGAAATAATATGCTTTTTTCGATTTATGCAGTTGTAAAACACATATATTCTGTCAAATTTCCTGGTGCTTGTATGTACACTGTTCATGCAAAAAGACAAAAAAAAAAAAACATGTAAAAAAAAACATGTTTCAGTTTAGACTGAACGGTGGGAACCAATCCTAGTACCTCCAGCATCTAATGAACCGTCAAAACAAAAACAAACAAACAAACAAAGAGAGAAAAAAAGGAAATGACCAGGGCAGGCTTTCAAGAAGGCGTGTATCCAATTCATGCTGAGAGATACACACAATCTGTTTTGGCCTTCGTAGCTTTGTTTTGCGAAAAAAAGCTTAAATGCGAGAGAATTACAGGTAAGACCAAGCAGCTTCCGCATACATATCAATATAGTATATACCTGTACATTGCGTGTTAAGCATGCGCCATCAAGACACAGCAGATGCTAGAGCAAACACTTGCAAAATTCTTACAGAGAAAACAACTACACAACCACACTCACAAAACAGAACAAAACGTTAAAACACATGTCAAATCGTCTGTTGTAACAACCGAGTCACTTTGTTTTATGCTCCATGTCTACTTGTACATCTTTTCCGTTGTTTTTTGCGAGTCATGTTATTTTCATCGTTGTAGCTACCGTTGTTGCTATTGCTATGCTATTATTACTATTGTTACTCTCATTGTTATCACCACCATCATCATCATCATCATTATTACGATGATCATCGTCATCGTCATCATTTTCACGGTAATTCTAATCCTGCCCCCTTCTCCCCTCCCCTTCCCGTATGCCCCCTTACTCCTTCCCATTCCCACCCCCCTCCCCCTTTTTACCCTCTCTTTTCCTTCACCCGTTCTAAAAAAAACAAACAAACAGACGAGAGCAACAGGAAAAAAAGAAAAATTAAATCAGACATCTGTAAAAACTCAAAATATGTTAAAAGCCCCATTTCCATCACACTAGGGCAGCGACAGCAACAAATCTAGACGTCTTCTGGAGACAGGAATTGGGGGAGAAGCGAAGAAAAGAAGAGGGAAGGGATGGAACACGAGAGTGAGCAGAAAAGACAGGAATTGGGCGAGAAGCGAAGAAAGAAAGAGGGAAGGGATGGAACACGAGAGTGAGCAGAAAGACAGGAATGGGGGGAGAAGCGAAGAAAGAAGAGGGAAGGGATGGAACACGAGAGTGAGCAGAAAGACAGGAATTGGGGGAGAAGAAGCGAAGAAAGAAGAGGGAAGGGATGGAACACGAGAGTGAGCGGAAAGACAGGAATTGGGGGAGAAGCGAAGAAAGAAGAGGGAAGGGAGGAACACGAGAGTGAGCAGAAGAGACAGGAATTGGGGGAGAAGCGAAGCGAAGAGAGAGGGAGGGATGGAACACGAGAGTGAGCGGAAAGACAGGAATTGGGGGAGAGGGCGAAGAAAGAGAGGGAAGGGATGGAACACGAGAGTGAGGGGGGGAAAGACAGAGAGAATTGGGGGAAGGGAGAAGCGAAGAAAGAAGAGGGAAGGGATGGAACACGAGAGTGAGCGGAAAGACAGGAATCACTGGGGGAGAAGCGAAGAAAGAAGAGGGTTGGATGGAACACGAGATGAGCAGAAAGACAGGAAT
>JADBJO010002201.1:300000-320000 GCA_016801955.1 Conus betulinus
TGGAAGCGAGGTGTACTGCGGAATTTGACAGCCCCCCCCCCCCCCCCCCCCCCCCCCCCCCCCCCCCCAAAAAAAAAAAAAAAAAAAAAAAAAAAATTTAATCACGCAAATTTCCATCTTTTTTAAACTCATGAACTTGTCTTGAAGGGCAGACACAGCAAGCGTTTGATCTCGGCTGAGATCTGAGCTCCCCGAAAATGTATCTGGTAGGTTAGGGAACAATGCGATATAATGAATTATCGTATGCAGGCAGTACTAATGAAACCGTTTGCGGGTGCAAAGCATTCATACTCCCAATCAAACTACCACCATCCTGTTCTTTTTTTTTTTTTTTTTTTTTTTTTTTTTTTTTTTCACATCCACCAAATTTGTCTCGGTTACGTGTTCCCCTCATACCATGAAATTTCAATGATAAACATTTCAAACCAACAACAATCGTTTTGTCTTAAAGTACCATGTGGAAAGGAAAGGAAGGGAGGAAGGGGTGGGGAGGTGGTGGTGGTGGGGGGGGGGGGGGTGGGGGAGGGGTGGATTCAGCCTATTTGTCTATCTTGTTTTACTCCCATGGAAATGTTGTGAGATCTGTCAATTTTCATCCGTGCAAACTGCATATACTTTTCAAAAATCTGTGCTGGTAAATCCAACTCAGGATAGACAGACAGACAGACAGACAGATAGATAGATATGTCCTTTTTGCCTGTAAGAGAAAATAATTCACAGACGAAACTGGGGAATAAGCATTCGGAACTGCTCGTAGCTCTCGCTGGTTTTTGTCAACAGATCATCTTCCCAGTCATGGACACTACCTCTCTCTCTCTCTCTCTCTCTCTCTCTCTCTCTCTCTCTCCCTCCCTCCCTCCCTCCCTCACTACTTTGTCTTTAATTTTCATTTACTTCTCTGCCTATGTAGCCGATCCATCTATCTTCAGTTTGCAGTCTTCATAGTTTTGTTCGTCGTCTTTTTATAGATTTTTTGTTGTTGTTAGTTTGTTCTTTGACGACTGATAGTGCGATTGTACGTACTCGTATCGAGACTAATTTCCAATTCTACGCAGTATCTGTTCACGTTTTGCTTAAAAAAAAACTTTTCTTACATTTAAATGTTCTTATAATTAGTTCACTTTTCAGCTGATTACGTCACAGGGCGCTCTCGGCGAGGTATAGTTTTGTTAGCTTTACAATCTTTTAAGTTCTGTCACTGTGTTATGAGTTGTTGCAGATGACTGTGATTCAGAATTTAAAAAAAAAAAAACAGCCTCCATTCGCACTTTCACGCTTTTGTTTATCACCCTTCTTGCCCCAAGAAGCAAGAACAGGGGCTGGGTATCTTCTAAACAATCATAAGTACAAGCGTCTGTGGTATGGTTAGCGGTGTAGATTGAAACACATCAACGAACTTTGATAGAACAGCGAACAGAGGGAAGAAATGTGTGTTTGACAGTATCAGACCAACCGAATAATTCCCTTATAGTATATAGTATAAACTTGGCTAAACGCTACTGACCCAACGTGTATAGGCGAATGGGTATCTCCGTGTGTGCATGCGTGCGTTCGTGCGTGCGCACGCGCGCGTGTGTATATGTGTGTGCGCGTGCGTGCGTGCGTGCGTGCGTGCGTGTGTGTGTGTGTGTGTGTGTGTGTGTGTGTGTGTGTGTGTGTGTGTGTGTGTGTGTGTGCGTGTGTGTGTGTGTGTGTGTGTGTGTGTGTGTGTGCATGTTTGTGTGTTAAAGGGGAGAGTGCATAAAATTACAAGTGAACTTAAGAGCAGAGTGAGATAAATAGTGTGTGTATACATGTGTGTGTATGTGACGCGTGTCTTGTGTGCACGTGCTTATAATTTATGGTGTATGTACTTGCAATTGATGGCAGTGCTGGTTTGCATACATGTGTGTGTGTGTGCGCGCGTGTGTGTATTGTGTGTAGTCTATGTGTACACGCCTGTGTGTGGTTTTTACATTTCATGATATATGTATGTACACACACAGACACAGATATATCACACACACACACACACACACACACACACACACACACACACACACACACACACACACGTGCACGTACGTACACACATACGATGGCAGTGCTGGTTTGCATGTGTGTGCGCACGCGCAGTCTATGAGTACACGCTTGCGTCTGGTTTTTACATTTCATATGTACACACACACACACACACACACACATTTATAAATATCACACGCACACACACACACACACACACACACACACACACACACACACGTAAACGCACACCTACGTGTGTGTGTGTGTGTGTGTGTGTGTGTGTGTGTGTGTGTGCGAGCGCGCATACAGGCGTGCACAGTCTCGTTTCTCTCCAACTGCTGCACTCTATATTGATTGGACATGATATTTTTAGTGCCCAGGTAAGGTGCCAGCTGGAGGTAACACTGCTAAGCCATGAGCTAGGACACTACCGACAGCACACTGTCAAACAACTTTGCACTGGGATGTAAGGAGACTGCCTTTCTTTCCTCCATTTAATTAATATTCGGAAACAACGCGCGTTGTAATGAACTACAAAGGAATATCAAAGTGTTAGATTCCAACGCAATTTACCTCAGTTAATTATTTTTGGACAGTTCTCAAAATTGCAATTTTGTGTTCATGACTAATCACCCTCTTATTTCACAACGTTCGGTTAATGTATCTCTCTTCACTTTTTTTTAATGGTTTAGTGCCTTCCGCTTGATATTAGCGCTGGCTTTTGGCACTTTGGTGGATAAATTTTTCTTTGATTTCTGATGCTGACAACGAATGGTAGCGAGCCTGGTATTTTCTAACTGGGTAACAAACGTGTATAAATTGAACGCTGCATCTGTGTTGTTTGAAGTCGGTAAAGAAAACACGGTAAACATTATCCAGTAATCCTCTGTGGGTTTCTTTGTTCACGACATTTATATCACACACACACACACACACACACACACCGGCTTCTCTTTCATGCACCGACGTACATCAAACGAAAAACGAAAAGTCTCTGCCCTTACAGTAGGCGAGAAGATCGGAGTTTTTACTTACCAAGTTTTCTGGACATGTTCCCAGGGTGGTTTCGGCTTCGAGGCCCGACACAGCTGACGCATTATTATCCGCACACAAAAGTCGTTCCAGAACAGCATCGAAATACTCAGTCACTTTTGCAGGTGGCAGAGCCGTTGCGGCCGGGGGCACTTCGAGTTCCTCCAAAACTTGGTGAAAAACGTCCAACCGGCCCGATGTGTCGCTCGACACAGGTGGACAGCCAAGCGTGACGAACAACAAAACCAAAGCCACGACAAATCTGCCTTCAACTTCCATTTTTCAGTCTTTCGTTCAACTTTCTGAGGTTCCTAACGATTTCTTGCGAAGCGTCGTCTGCTCCTGGTGTGAATAGTGTTTATACTGTCGCGCGTGAGTGGAGAGAAAAGTTTCGTGTCGTGCGCACAAGGCTCACCGTCAGGAAAATGGCGAGGAAGAAATCTAGTCTCGAGTGCTGACGTCAACGTCAAGGTGTGCAGAGAGCCCTGTGATTGGTGGAGAACTTTCCGAGCATGCGACCCCGTCACGGGCAAGCGATCAACGAACAACGCAGAGCGAGGTAGACGGGTCACGGGCTGGTAAGAAACGCGCCAGCAATGCTCACCTCTCTGTCTTCACGTAGCGACGACTTGCCCCTTGCGAAGAAGGCTGACAAGCGTGTGTAGTTAACACCGGTTCATAGTTGGTGTGCCGGACTGCAAATGAAAAACACGACTGTATGTCACTACACAAACTCTCTCTCTCTCTCTCTCTCTCTCTCTCTCTCTCTCTCTCTCTCTCTCTCTCTGCATGCGTACGTGGTGTGTGTGTGTGTGTGTGTGTGTGTGTGTGTGTGTGTGTGTGTTTTCTGAGGAGTACAAATAAAGTGCAAACTTGTCAACAAAATCGTCTGCTGGCGTCACAGATTAAAATGCATGCACGCACGCACCCACACATGTGCGTGTGGGCACATTTGCGGGCTGTCTCTCTCTCTCTCTCTCACCTCATGCACACACACACCACACACAATCTGTCTCTCTCCTCTCTCCCTCTCACACACAAATCTCTACCTCTCACCTCTCTCTCACACACTATCTGCTCTCTCACATTAGTCACACAACACACACACACACTTTATCTCTTTCTCTCTTCCCTGAGAGAAACAACAATCTTACTATACAAACAAGAATACTTGAATATTGAATATGAATATATCCGTGCGTGCTTGAACATCACAGTTTCGTGAATCACTGTTCGTCCCTCCTCAGGCTATGCTGCTGATGTTTTGGGGACTAATTCGTCGTATATCCCCTTGATGCACAGAAATATCATCTACTACGTAGTGTGTGTGTGTGTGTGTGTGTGTGTGTGTGTGTGTGTGTGTGTGTGTGTGTGTGTGTGTGTGTGTGTGTGTGTGTGTGTGCGAGTTCTGGAGTGTATGCATGCTTTCTTTTAAGCTGACATGAATCATCGCTGTTTTTGTTTTTAATTAGTTCTACATTGTGTAATAGGTGTGTGCATTAGTAACCTTACTCCTTGAAGGTTCGAGTGTCAGAGGGGAAAAAGTAACTTCTTGCTATGTCTGTTTCCCTTGTATCATGTGGAGCGTGATGTCACTAGGTTCTTTCTCTCTCTCGTGTGCTTGTCTGCGTCTCGTGCGTCTCTGTGTCTCTGTGTGCGTGTGTGTGTGTGTGTGTGTGTGTGTGTGTGTGCGTGTGTGTGTGTGTGTGTGTGTATTTAATGGAGAACACAATGATTAGACAGGCCTTCCACAGCAGTGTTTCTTAGTAAAAGAAGCTGCAGACTATAAAGTAGTATCCCAATCACACCCCACGCTTTCTCAACACTCATGCTGCGTCTGCACCATCCACACATGACGCAGTGCTGCCTTGAGGCAACTCGGTCACACTGTCGTTGTTGTTCATTCACGCGTAGTCACTGATGCACTCTCGTTCGTGGATGTCGTCGATTTTTTCTTTTCTTCTTGAGCTGAAGGAAACTTTGACTTGACACTCCGATAAGGAATAACGCCAGTGTGTGAAACTTTTTACACTTGCGTGAAACGAAGTCAATGTGGAATATTACTCAGGCTGATTGTCGGTGCTGTGCATACCAAAGAACAGCTTTGGGAACAAGGTAGAATAAGAAAGAATAGCTGTTCCGATTTTTTTCCCTTCCATGTTTCTTATTTGATTTATAATGCGTGTTTAACATTGATGCCCGGCTGGACACGTCATCCATCCCCCCCACTCCACCCCACTCTCAGCCCTATTCATTTCTTTAATTTTTTTTTTTTTTTTTTGTTTTTTTTTGTTGTTTTTTGCGGGGGGGCGCTATGGTGGGTGGGTGAAGATGGATGGGGGTGACACCCTATCTCAAAAGCGGTTAGTAGGCTAACTCCAGTGGTAAAAGTCTCTCAAGTCCGTGCACGGCGTGGGCATTGTCTTCGTCCACCCCATGGCTTCTGGCCCGACCTCCAGGAAAAATCTCACTGCCCACACCTGGACCTCTTTCATCCCAGCGACGCTGACTTTGTTGCCCGTGACCGATTTCAAGCTGCCGCCAAGACTATTTCTTTCCTCATCAACCCCATTCACCCATGGCAAGACGGATTCCTATCGTTCCGCCCACTTCATCTTGGCGGCGTCAGCCAGCAGTATGCAAGTCTTATCCACTGACGTTTCGCCGAAGGAGCGGGTTCGTGTCGCCTGTTACTACAATGCCTTGACTTAATGAAGTCGACGCTCGATGAAAGTAAGCTAAGTGTACAACCTCTTCACGTACACTCTTTTCTCCGTTGCTTTCTTTTCTTTTTCTTCTTTTTTTTTTTTTCTTTCTTTCGTTCGTTCGTTCGTTTGTTCTTTCTTCTTTCTTTTCTTTTCTTTCTTTCTTTCTTTCTTTCTGTTTGTTTGCTTTGTTTCTGTAGCCTAATGATCACACTGCCGCTGTTGTCACGGCTATGTTCAGTGTTCAGTGTGGAGGTTGTCTCCCTTTCCACTCACCTGTATCACTTTAAACCTCGCACAGTGAATGCCTCTTTGCTTGTCGAAAAGTGACGAAGAGAAAAATAGCAATCACACGACGGGATGAAGTCTAACGAATTCTCGTATTCATGGATTTGAAACCTGGAATAGAGTTCTCCAAAGCAAACGGGGGGGTAGCGATGCTTTTTTTTCTGTTTTGATTTGTTTTGGTGTGTGTGTGCGTGTGCGTGTGCGTGTGTGTGTGTGTGTGTGTCGCTCATTCTCAATAAGAATGGTGAGCTGTTTACAGGTTCCGCTGTCCTCCATTTATATCAAAAGAGTAATTGCTTGCAGCCATACACTGTGAGACTGCATAGCCAAGGGCCTACAACAGACAGGTTCTTCTGACCGTTATTCCTGTGCATGATCAAAAACCAAATTGCTTTCAGCCAACATGTACGCGACTGTTCCCGCGGAGTTTCCATAGCCAGTAGCTGAAGAAAAATACAAAATCGAACTGATGATATGCTTCTTGCTGTGTTATGATGAGTAATCATCCTTTTTAATGTTCCACTGCCTCATTTATGCATGAGCTGCAGGTCTCCAGTAAATCGACCTGTAACCACCTGTTCCCAGGATAAAAACAAGTAGGCCTGTTGTTCACGCGAGCCCTACCATATTACAATTCCAGTAAAATAATCCACAAAAGTCCTTAAATAACAGCTAACTGAACCCCCTAGTTAGGTAAATAATGGGTTTTCAACTCAGACGTTACTGAAGACCACAACAGGATCGTTAACCTGAAAAATGTGTGTGGTTCACCACCAGCAACATGTACGTTACTACCACTTTTCTCAGCAGGAAAATGATGAGTAGTATCAAAGCTCGCTCAGCTGTGTTGTGCACAAGAGAAAACCAAGGTAGGAAAAGATGTTGACATTGCCACAGATCGGTTTCAGCCTTTGCCATACAATAAAATGCCGGTGCCCCAACACAGGCATTACCAACATGTCCGTGATGCACATTTTACAAAACTAACCGAGACGTCACCAGAAAACACTTGGTGCAGGCTCACGTGACCTCTTTCAAACCCTCCACCATTTTGCAGAAAGAGCAAGATTCTGCTCACAGTAAGTAGGGTTATTGGCTTTTATTCCTTCTCATAGTTACTTCAAAAGGGGTGACTACGTCTAACAAGTATCTCAATAGATACTTAGAAATATTTCTTTAGGCCTGACTGTCTTTATCAGTGTAGTGACGTCAAAGAGTACGTCAGATTTAACAAACCTTTTGTTTTCACTTTCCTTGGCTGCGACAGATCTAAAAGAGCACAATCTTTAGGTTACTGAAAGTAACGTGCACGTCTGAAGCTGGATGTCTTCAGTATCTTTTTCACAGTGCTTTCCGAATGCTCTTTTTAAGCCCAGATATTTTGCAACGCATGGGAATGCAGTTGGCTTAGCTTGATGGCACCCAGTTTTTCTTCTATAGTAATGGTCAGTTTATCTGAAAAGCCTCTTTTAGGAGGGAAAATCTAAAAATAAAAATTTACATCTTGCTGAAGTCCCATGTGCCATTCTTATTGAGAATGGGCGGTGTGTGTGTGTGTATGAGAGAGAGAGAGAGAGAGAGAGAGAGAGAGCACTAAAGAACAGACTCAACAAAAAAGACAGTTGGTTGAACGAAACACATCTGTGTGTAGTAGAAATGCTTCGGCGAACTGAACTTATGCAAACAACTTCAGGCGAAATGAAGGTAGCCGAAAGGAATGTAGGTCAAACGTAATGCCCCGGACATGACAATGCCCCGGACAAGACACACAGCCACAGTTGGGCGTGCAAACCAGATTATAAATGGGGATCGTTTATCAAGAGTATTCTCCCCTCTCCAACTCCAGGAAGAACACAGGCTGCGCACCAAAAATGGATGCCCCAAGGGCCTGGCTTTAAGGAATCGAGTATACAGACCGGCGCAGTCAGAAGGTTTTGAGAATTTTTATATCGTGTGAAAGCTGACACCGCGCGCGCCACAAAATAATCGTTCAACCGGTCGGGCTGACCTCGTAAATAAGCGCGTAAAAGCTCCTCTTTATCTACAGCTCAGCAAGGTCGGCCCACCCCCGACAGGCAGGCTTCGCCAGTGTGCGACCCGCTCAGAGCATGCTTCAAAAGTGACAGTTTGACCCTATCAACGGCGAAGAGTAGTGAGCGGGAGGGAGACAAAGGGCCAGTGAAATTAACGGGAATCTGAAACATTCCTTCAACATGCACTACAGAGCATTAACAAGAGAAAGACCAGGGCATTTAACAGATCTGTTTATTCTGAGACTGGTTTGTGTACTTTTTATTTAAAAAAAAAAAGGTTATTTTATATACTGTGTGTAGTACATTCCAAATTTCTGTACAAGCGAGAGGGGTAGGAGGAGGGGGGGGGGCGGAGGGGGGGGAAGAGGGGGGGGGGGGGACTGCAGAGACTTAAAACCACCACCTGATCTTGCATTAACTGCAGTAAGAGTTTTTTTTCTATCGCGAATTCCTTTCAAACGTAACTCATCAGCTTACTTCAGCACAAACTCATACCCTCTCCCGGTTTTTTTCTTTTTTTCGTTTTATTTCTTCTTCTTCTCTTCTCTCTCTCTCTCTCTCTCTCTCTCTCTCTCTCTCTCTCTCTCTCTCTGTTTTTAGGGCATGGTGTCGAAGAAGCAGACACCACAGACCTGACGCAATTTCGTGCGCGGAAATGAGCAAGAGTTGTCGTTCCATGGTCCAAATCGTACAGACAAACAGGTCTGCATCTCTGTTCTTCCCTGTTGATCTGTGCTGCGTGACAGTGACAGAGTGACCCAGGAAAACGACCTGCGCGTGTGTCTGGAGATGGAAACAGAAGTGGGCACCCTGATGGCTGAGAGGCTGAGCGTTTTTCTGTGTGGCGGCTGCTTAAGCGTGTCAAGTGTCGCCGCTTCCCTGGCTGAGCGCTGGCTGTTTTCAAACAGCTGAAAGACAAGTGGAAAGACCAGGTACACGTGGACCTGAAGAAGAGAGTGCTGGAGCGATCCTTGTGCAGCACCCCTGCAGCTTACCCCCCACCCCCTCGCCACCGCCCCGCTCCTCCATCCCGCTCCTTCCCCTCTTCCACTTCCTCTCTCCTGACCCACCCGGAACTCTACAGGAATAGCCTCCCTTTCAAAGCTCAGGTTCCTTCCTTTCAATGCTGTGACTGAATCTGTTGAGATGTCGATCTGGCGGTTGTTGAAAAAAAAAAATACGAGCGTGTTTTTTTAACTCTTTTTTGTTTAATCTATGACAGGGGGGAAAATGAGTTTGAAGGCGCGTGAGTGTCAACAGTGACTTACTGACAGGCCAACGAAACTCTGAAGCGCTGACTGCCAGTCAAGGACTTGCAAGTATCAGAGAAGAAAAACGGAACTGAAACCGACTTGTTGAATGAAACCGAAGAGTTTGCAGGAACTAATCAAAACTGTCTGTGACACAGTCTCGTCTCTCTTGAAAGGACGATCAATCAAGACAAAGAGATGGACGACCTGAGTCTGAAAAAAAGTCTGCCACAGAACAGATGTACAGTTGGACACAGAGAACTCACCGTTAACGTGTTTTATTGTGAAAGCCGCGGAGTCCGTTCCACAAGTTTCTGCGGCCAAACTATCATCTGAATTCAGCTGTGCATAAAATGGTCAGTATGGAACAACACACAAAACCAAAACTGAAAAATAAGAAAAGAAGTAGTCAGTGACATTTGCGGATGATGTCAGTATAAAATCTTCTCGTGCACGCGCGGTCATAACGTCCATGGCTTTGACATCGTATAAATGTTTCGGGAGTGAGCAGTATGTTATTGGGCAGACTGCCCAGTGACGGGCATCAAAATGTCCAGTAGAACGCTGTTCGCGCTGACCATCAAGAACAGTAACACGATGTTCCGTGGCCTGTATTTCTCCACGTTTGAATCATTTACAATGGTTTCGTCTTCGTGAGGTGTAGCCTGAGAACGATCCAACGATATCGTTCAGTACGGTCTCACAGAATAGCTTTTCGTCTGTGGATCATTAGTGATAGCAAATCCACAAAAAATGTTTTCAGGGTCAGGATAACATTATCATCATCATCATCATCATCATCATCATCATAATTATTATCATTATTATTACTGTTATCATTATTATTAAAATCACTTGCATGGCACCTTACCCTTAGTTACAGACGAAGCTCTAAGCGCTTTACATTTGTCGCTCTCGTTTATATAACAGGCTGTCTACTTGGACAGAGGTACAAACTGCAGGTGCTGAATTCAGTCGTTTCCCATGGCATACAGTCGAATCTCAGTCACTCGGTTTTTCCTTCATTCTTTCATTCTTTCGGTGCGTGCTATGTGTATACGTGTCACCCGTACGTACGGACCAAATGGCCTTCTCTTCCGAAAGTTGGTGGTGGGATTTTACGTGTGCGCACGATCTGCGTGCATTCACACACATAACTTCTGTTGAGAGTTCAGTCGATGGGCCTTTGGGAAATGGAGTCGGAACCAGGGGGAAATTCCCTCCTGTACCGAAACGGCCCATCAGAATTTCGAACTCAAAACTCCTGGATCAGGAGTCCGACGCTCTACAACTGAGCTATTCCGGCCCCGTTGTTTTATGGGAATCATTCGGTTCATTTGGCTGAGAAAGTTTTGTTAGCAACTCGCTACTCGTACTGACGAATTTCGAGTGATTGCTTTTTGCATGTATCAAAAGTCATTCAGCTTTGGTTTACAGTTTGAATTCTGCTGTGACAGCATTCCAGCATTTAGCAACTCTTATCAAAAACGAAATTCCTTCTTGTCAGACGTACGATTATCCATGCATGCACGCACATACACACACGAACCTGACGTCTTTCCTCCGCACACACTGCATCCCCACTCCATACACATAAGGCGCAAACAAAGGTCAATTTTGATTCATCCCCTCCTTAATCTTTTAAAATCCCATGGGGGGTTTTTTACTACTCTGGGCATCAATCAAAGCATATATATTTTCATTATTTGTCTTTCAGCTGGTGCAGCCAAACAAGCACTCTTCTTCTTGCACACATTACTGATTTTGCAGGTTTACTTACTGCAAGTGTCCACACAACACTCTCTGTGGTGTCCGGAACTGGCTTCCCCTCTGTGCGGGGATCCCATACACATCACAACTACTGGGTCGGCGACAAACTCTTGCCCAACCTGGATCTTCCCGCGGATCGGAGCTTGGCCCGGGTACGCGCGCAGCCCCCAGGCCATCCACCTTAGTGCCCGATCTCCAGTCCTCCTCTACCGCACGGGGATCGTCCGGGCCAGCTATAACAAACACCGGATAAACACGAGTTCAAAACACTGCCATCCAGTTAGCAGTCATGTGTACACTTTAACATTTTTGAACTCTTCAATTTTTCAAACATAGTTTCGGTTCCGACAATAAACCGTTAAAACAAAATGGAGAATCTCATCTAGATTCTCACAATATAAAATTAGATACTTACGGCTTGAGTACCGGCCATTCACTAACATTCCATACTTCTGTATGTGTTAGGCCTCTGCCTTTATCATTGGGCACAGTCCGCCTCTTCTTCCAAACTAAATCATCTGTTCCATTCTCAGAGTGCGCACCGATACAGGCCAACGCCTGTTTATATTCAAATCGCGTGAACAGTGTTAAAAATTTCCACTCAAACCAACCCTGGGCCACGCTCATTCAGTACCCTCTCTTCCCTTGTATCACACGACTAACCCTATAGTGTAACGCACGAATCATAATCTTTTTTCTTAATCTGTACTGTCTCATGTAATCGCGTAGCATACGTTAATATCGCTCCGCATTACATGACACTTCTATTGTTAGCTCTGCTGTGCCGCGTCATACTTAATAGTTCATCCTTACGGCTTTCGTAAGTAAGTAGACATCTGGAATGAAGTTTTTTTTTTTCCCCCCAGAGTCCATAGAAAAAAAAGAGGGAAAAAATCCATACGAATACTAAAGGAGAAGAACGGAAAGGGCGGTCTGGTAGAAAACCAAGCTCATTTCTGGATGGCGGGTCGAAACACAACGTATCCCACAAACTCGACAGAAAAGCTGACTCCATGATACGCTAGACCCACACTTGGTGTAAACAACACCCAAAGGAAACGCCCCTGTTAAAAAAATCTACCCATCCATATCGCCAAATCTGCCAATAACAATGGCACGAATATGAACAGATGACAATTGGCAAGGAGCCCTTGTAACTAAGTGTTATTGTTTTTGAGCATGATGCATTGATGATCTTTTCCTAATGTTTTGTTGTTTGCCATGTTGTTTCACTGAACCGTGAAGAGTTTTCATGACAAAAGGCTGAGCGTGAGTCCCAGTCGCCTCGCTCGCACGCTCATGCACTGTGCGCGCCACGACACACACAACACACACACAACACACACACACACGACACACCAACACACACAGAGTCACACACACACACACACACACACACACAACACTCACTCACAACACACAAACAAACACACACCAACAAACAAGCAAACAACACACACACACACACACTGACTCTCTCTCTCATACACGCGCGCGCGCGCGCGCATACACACACACACACACACACACCACCACACCCACACACACTTACACCTCACTACACACTCACTTACACACCACACACACTCACTCACTTACACACGCACACCACACACTCACTCACTTACACACGCACAACACACCACTCTATCTCACACACACCACACACACACACACACACACCACACACACACACACACGTGTGCGCGCGCGCACACACACACACACACACACACACACACATACAAACACGAGCGCGCGCGCTTTTCGTCTTAGGCCTACGGGGAAAAAAAGGCGTTGAGTAGATCCCGGACCCCCGATCTGGCCGTAATGTGGGCCTCGACCAGAAACGCAAGAAAGACGGAGAGGCATTATCGGTGCAAAGGGCGACCACTTACTATACCACTCCACGCAATCAACTTCACTGCTCGCGCGCACACACATAGAGCGCAACGGACCGACCCCCCCCGATGTTTATCATACCAGCTAGCGTGTGTAACGTTACCGAGAGCTCGAGAGAACAACACAAAGAAAGAAAAAGAATTGCCAAACAGAAAGAGAAAACCGATAGATGGACAAAAGGCAGACAGATGTTGAACAAATAAGAGGTAGCGGGGGAGAATACACTACGCCCAGAAGAACATTCTCTCTCCCTCTTTGTGTGTGTGTGTGTGTGTTCGTATAAAAACCTGTCTATCAAATCTATAGGTGTCACTATCTGTCTACAAACATCTCTGTCTATGTACACACCCACACACACACACACAAACAATATATATATATGTATATAATATACGCTTATCTACCCCACACACAGTGCCCTCCCCCCGCCTTATAAAATCTACCTGATCTACAGAGACGTTGTTTTGATAGCTAGAAATTGAAATGGAAGAAATTCTGTTTTGGCACACTTCTTTTTCTTTATTTGTTCAACATCTTCTGCCCTTTCCATCTATCTTTGCACACAGCAACCTCTTTCTGACACATGGAACCTCTCCGTCTCTCTGGAGACGTCTCGCAATGAACCTGCCCGTTCCTTCTCCCAGCAAACAAGCCAGGTAAGCTCATTTCCGGATTCAACTCCCAGCCTTGACAGAAGGGGGATTATCAACTCTCTCTCAGATTCTCTCTGCCTCTCCCTAGCAGATGATCCCCAAAACGGACTAATCGATCCTCTCTGATCCACACTCTCATCGCTTCCAATTTGCGACCAAACACGAGACAATCATTGAACTTTGTACTACTGTTTGGACATCACCTAAGTGTGTTGTGTGTTGTGGTGTGTGTGTGTGTGTGGTGTGTGTGGTGGTGGGGGGGGGGGGGGGGTACGTGAAAACATTATTATAAGTGGTCGAATGGATTTGCTGAATTCTGTCATTTTCCTACCGGCCGGTACGTTGTCACGGACGTCAAAGCTGGACTTGCCATTCAAACCTCTCACCGTGTGGTTCATACACACACTCTCGCTAAAACGCTCACAATCCCCCACACGCACAAGTGTGACGAGGAAATACACAGTAAGTAAGCAGGGGCGACAGCGATCCACAACGATGCCAAAATCCAAGACTTCACCCTCACATGAACATCGAGGGGTCACAACTTGCAACCAAGATCAGGGTTCAGTACTGACGGCCCTCACAGAAACATCAAGGGGTCACAACCCTGCAATCAGTCTCCTCAGGGTTCAATACTGGGCACTCACATGAACATTAAGGGGTCCACAACCTGCAGTTAATCAGGGATCAATACTGGCCCTCACAGAACATCAAAGGGCTACAGTTTGCAACTAATACTGCCCAATACTTGTATTCACATATACATTATTTTCTCGCTCAACATGAGGATCTTCACAAAACAGATAAAAATATAACATTTCGAGCCATTTCCCAACACCAACAGCACGTAAGTTATCAAAGCTGAAAACTATGAACAATTCGTTCGAAATTCGTCACACCCTGAGAAAAAGGCTCGCATAATCAAACAAACCAATGGTCGTGTGGCCTGTTGCGGCGCCAAGTAGCGACGACCCACTCAAGTACTAGTTGGTTGTTTTTTTTTTTCCTCTTTACGACTCAAGCAGCTAAGCTGACAATGCGCAACTCTCATATGCATTCGCTATTCTAGAAGGTAAAGACTGGTTCCTCCATTGAAAAACTTGCCGTGGAGCTGAAGGGTTGTTTTTTGTTTTTTTTCTTTTTTTTTTTTTTCTGTTTTTTTTTTTTACCAAAAAAAAAAAAAAAACTGATCTTTGGAGAAAGAAAGGAAAGAGCCCCTCTCGCTTCTGTATCATTGACTGTGTGAGTACGAGGCACCCCTAGACATAGGGAAAAGCCAGCTGTCTGTATGGTCACGCTTCTCTGTCCTATTTTTTGTGAACATCCGAACAAAACTGTTTCGACAGTCACGTGGAAAATTTACTTCCGTTACGAGATTTGCAGAATGAAGGCCAGCTGACGTTTTGCTGGGGTACTACTAAAGTTTTGTGAATTCAAAATACAAAAACAAAAAAAAAACCAAAAAAAAAAAAAAACAAAAAACCTTTGTTTTCACCGTTGTTCAGCCTACTGGTGAAATGTTTATGCTGGCCTACCGAAACGTGTCATGTTATGTATATTGTTAGATGTTGTAAGAAATAATGACAAAGAAGAGTGAATTAATTGTGCCCTAGTCTCTCCTTCACGCAGCCAGAACGACATGGCAAAAACAAACCTACCCAGACCTAGTTTTCGATGTAAGTACCTATTAAGCTCAAGGATATACACATGGTTTTCCGATTTCACATAATTCACTGCCATATATACAAGTAGCTTGCCTCTTAGTTCTCAGATTGTAGAAATAGGGGGGTGATAAGCCTTTCATATCTGCAGTGATAGATGATTCTTGTCCTAACTGACAGTATGTGCTTAGGTGGTGAATGGAACAATAATACATGTCTTCTGCACAATGAACCTTCAGCAAAGCTTATAGTCTCCAAAGCGGGAGACGTGCACCAAGACCTCCAATGTGGGAAGCTCACTACTACATATACTTCTGTCAGATACCGATATTTTCGAAATCTGATTGTTTTCTTCACTCCTCAGTGACCCGCGGAAAGTGGTAATTTGGACTCCTCTGCCTTTTCGGTTTTATGGAGGAATGCTATAACCCAGAAAAAGGCCGGTGTGCAATACCGTAGTATGTTTGTTGAGTTTTTAAAAAAAAAAAAACCAACCAAAAGTTATGCCACCTAGAAGGCAAAGGAAAATCATGAAAGAGCCATGAAACAGCTACATTTTCTTGGTGAAAAGTAGAAAATAAATCAAAAGATAACCTCTTAAGACACAAGTGCTGAGGGGCCCATTTCGTGGAATGAATCCGCACGGGACTAAATTACAATACAACATAAATTCCAAGGATAAGTACCCCGAGCACCATTCCAGCAACTTACTTACTCAGCAGCTAGGTGTTTGCAATGACTGCAAGAAATATTGAATTAATAAACAAAGCTTGCTCTTATGTCCCCCCTATTTTCAAAAAAATAGGGCATCTGAGACATAAGAGGCAAGCTTTGTTTATAATTCAATATTTCTTTCTTGCAGTCATTGCAACACCTAGCTGCTCAGTAAGTTGGCTGGAATGGTGCTCGGTACTTATCCTTGAAGTTATTCTTTTACTTATATAGGGTATTATTATATATATATAATATATATATATATAGATATATATATTCTGGAAAGACCAGAACCAGGGCTCTGTGGGCTGGCTCCCCACTTTGCCTTCAACATGTGGCTACCAATAACAAAAGGAAAAGAATGCTCCCAGGATTTCACCGAAAGGGGGAGAGAATGATGAATCCATCGGTGCTCAACCCAATCACGACTGCAAATCCCAAACGGACTATGCACATGGACCAAATGAAATATCCATGTGTCTGTGGAAAGCGTTTTTCGCTACCACCCGTGGCATGAAGATCAACAGAACACAGATGGTATGTGTGAGAGACCTCATCTGAATGAGCAGCAGCGCACTGCATCAGCAGATAAGACTTCGGAAGACCAAGGCCAGGATTTAAACCACAGTGTCCAAGGACATCCACGCTGTTGGTTTTGGATGGAGGAATTTTGCACAGGCCCTCGATGCCAGGCGCCTGAAACTCAACCTGCCACTAGCAAACGAGACTGAAGATTGGGAGAAACTGGATGCAAAAATCGTCCCAAAGACTCGATGCACTGATAGGGAAAAGCACCCTGGAACACAAACTAGTCACATATGGGGACATTGTGTATGCCACATGTAGAGACGCCTATGGAGCAAAACTACCCAAAGAGAAAAACACCTCCAAAGAAAATCCAGACGCCAAGAAGACATGGACAAGATCAGGGAAGACCTGAAAGCAAAACACAGCGCCCTCAAGCAAAGCGGAATCTTGCGAGGAAGAGGAGGAGCAAAAGGACGAAGACACAAAGAGCGCTTCTTCTTCTTCAGAGACCCCTTCCAGTTTGCCAGAACTCTGTTTGAGCAGCCAAAATCTGGGACCCTAAGTGTGGACAAAAGGAGTTCTTGAGCACCATCTGAGGAAAACATACTCAGGGAGCTCACAGAGCAAAGCCCACTCGACATTAAAGGTCTCTGGTGGGCCAACCAACCCCGAGGAACAGTTCAATGACAAGCCTCCAATGTTGGCGGAAATCGAGAAGGTGGTCGACAAAGCCAGAGCCAAATCATCACCATGGCCAACGGAATACCTTACCAGCTGTACAGGAAATGTCCCAAGGTGCTGGAGTGGCTCCACAGGCTGCTGCGATCAGCTTGGAGAAATCAGAAGATCAGCGGCCAATGGATGACGGCACGAGATGGTGTGTACCATCCCCAAAGAGGCAAAACTCAAGTGACATCAACCAGTTTTCAGGCCAATATCACTACTGAACGTCGAAGGGAAAATCTTCTCTGTCTGGCAGCAAGGCTGACCAAGTTGCCTCATGGACAACAAGTATTTGGATGTGTCAGTCCAGAAAGGTGGCATCCCATGGTATTGCCAACACGAACAGTATTGGGGAAATTGCACAGCCCATTGCAATGCCCACTTCCAAGTTGATCCAATCTGTTTGTGCACTCCTTGGTAGAGAACCGCATTGAGAAGCCATTGAAGTACTTCTTGAGCGTGTCGCGGATGTTCTTTGGCACACCGTACATCTCAAGAGCCAACTGTATCATCTCATGGGATACATATCCATATGCGTTTGCCAGATCAAGCCACACTACGTCCAGGTCTCTCTTTTCTGGTTTTTTTTTTTTTTTTTTTTGCTCTTTGGATTGCGTCCCAGATCGTTGTGGCGTGTTGTACACAGCCAGCCACGCCTGGGATGCCACCTTTCTGGACTGACACATCCAAATACTTGTTTTCCATGAGGCATTTGGTCAGCCTTGCTGCCATGACAGAGAAGATTTCCCTTCGACGTTCAGTAGTGATATTGGCCTGAACTGGTTGATGTCACTTGAGTTTTGCTCTTTGGGGATGTACACACCATCTGCCGTCATCCATTGGCCGCTGATCTTCTGATTTCTCCAAGCTGATCACAGCAGCCTGTGGAGCCACTCCAGCACCTTGGGACATTTCCTGTACAGCTGGTAAGGTATTCCGTTTGGCCATGGTGATGATTTGGCTCTGGCTTTGTCGACCACCTTCTCGATTTCCGCCAACATTGGAGGCTTGTCATTGAACTGTTCCTCGGGGTTGGTTGGCCACACCAGACCTTTAATGTCGAGTGGTGCTTTGCTCTGTGAGTCAGAGTATGTTTTTCCTCAGATGGTGCTCAAGAACTCCTTTGTCCACACTTAGGGTCCCCAGATTTTGGCTGCTCAAACAGAGTTCTGGCAAACTGGAAGGGTCTCTGAAGAAGCGCTCTTGTGTCTTCGTCTTTTGCTCCTCCTCTTCCTCGCAGATTCCGCTTTGCTGAGGGCGCTGTGTTTTGCTTTCAGGTCTTCCCTGATCTTGTCCATGTCTTCTTGGCGTCTGGATTTCTTTGGAGGTGTGTTTTCTCTTTGGGACGATTTTTGCATCCAGTTTCTCCCAATCTTCAGTCTCGTTTGCTCGTGGCAGGTTGAGTTTCAGGCGCCTGGCATCGAGGGCCTGTGCAAATTCCCCATCCAAACCAACAGCGTGGATGTCCTTGACACTGTGGTTTAAATCCTGGCCTTGGTCTTCCGACGTCTTATCTGCTGATGCAGTGCGCTGCTGCTCATTCAGATGAGTCTTCACACATCCCATCTTTGTTCTGTTGATCTCCATGCCACGGGTGGTAGCGAAACGCTTTCCACAGACACATGGATATTTCATTTGGTCCATGTTCATAGTCCGTTTGGGATTTGCAGTCGTGATTGGTTGAGCACCGATGGATTCATCATTCTCTCCCCCTTTCGGTGAATCCTGGGAGCATCTTGTACTTGGTAGCCACATGTTGAAGGCAAAGTGGGGAGCCAGCCCACAGAGCCCTTGGTTCTGGTCTTTCCAGAATATATATATATATATATATATATATATATAATAAAATAATAAATTCCAAGGAGTACCGAGCACACCATTCCAGCAACTTACTGAGCAGCTAGGTGTTGCAATGACTGCAAGAAATATTGAATTATAAACAAAGCTTGCTCTTATGTCTCAGATTGTAGAAATAGGGGGGACATAAGAGCAAGCTTTGTTTATAATTCAATATTTCTTGCAGTCATTGCAAACCTAGCTGCTCAGTAAGTTGCTGGAATGGTGCTCGGTACTTATCCTTGGAATTTATTGTTGTATTGTAAATTAGTCCCTTGCGGATTCATTCCAAGAACTGGCCCTCAGCACTTGTGTCTTAAGAGGTTATCTTTTATATTTTTCTACTTTTCACAAGAAATGTAGCTTGTTTTGCTCTTTCATGATTTTCTTTTGCTTCTTAGGTGGCACCTTTTGTTTGTTTTTTTTTGAAAACTCAACAAACATACTACGGTATTGCACACCGGCCTTTTTCTGGTATAGCATTCTTCTTAAAACCGAAAAGGCAGAGGAGTCAAATTACCACTTTCCGCGGTCACTGAGGAGAAACAATCAGGTTTCGAAATATCGGTATCTGACCAGGAGTTATATGTTAGTGAGCTTCCTCCCCATTGGAGATGGTCTCCCGCTTTGGAGACTATAAGCTTGCTGAAGGTTCATTTTGAGAAGCATTTATTATTCCCCATTCACCCACCTAAGCACATACTGTCAGTTAGGCAGAATCATCTATCACTGCAGATATTAAGGCTTATCACCCAAGACTAGGGCAATTTAATTCACTCTTCTTGTCATTATCTTACAACATCTAACAAATCATACAACATGACACGTTTCGGTAGGCCAGCATAAACATTTCACCAGTAGGCTGAAACAACGGTTTTTTTTTTTTTTTTTTTTTTGTATT